>JACEEZ010007780.1:57725-130225 GCA_016584305.1 Chionoecetes opilio | reverse complement strand
ACCAACAAGAATTATTAATAAACCTTAATCATGCTTACCTCATTAAACATGAGTTGGATGTCAGCATTACGAGCACCTTTGTCAATTTCAGCAAGAATTTGCTGTTGCATATCGTCGCCATACTTACATTTCTTAACCCTCTTTCGGTAGTCACGCTGCAAGCTCGTTTGCCCATTATGTTCCCTGGTTTACGCCCTTTATCACTGTTTCCGCCACTACCTGGCCTACTTGAACCACCAACAGCCCCATTAGCAGCAACAGATGACATAATCAAGTCAAACTCAGGTAGAAACCACAAGAGTTACACACAATTGAGTTACTCACACCCTCACAGAGTGAGTGTAAACACGCTCTGTGTTGTGCACGCTCTGTGTACAATAGGGTGGAGTGAAAGTATTATTTATGGATTTATAATTTACTCGAGTGTGGAATAGTTGCCAATGGGCTTTATTTTAATCATGTGAAATTATATTAAAATTGAAGCATTGCTTGATCGACCACCATTGATTTTAATATATGGCATATTTCATGTTTTAACGATCGCCTTGCCCATCATGAGTCATCCAAGATGCTGGTCTTTCATGCATGTTTATGAAAATTATAATTAACAGCTTAGTTTGCTGTAGACTGTTATATTGCAATTTTATTGCAATTTTATTGCAATTTTTTTATAATTGTTTTGTTTTTGAATTTGAACTTGAACTTGAACAGTTCAGAGAAGACGCAGATTAAATCTTCGACATTAACAAATGCAAATGTGTAGATTTCGTCGTGAGCTGTAAGTGCGAAAGAGCGGACAAAGTACCACTCAAAGAAAGAAAGTTTTTAGAGGACCAGAGAGGAGCCAAAAAGATGATTATAGGAGGCATCGATTTGATGGAAACAACAAAGCTACAAAATAAAATATCCAGGAAAGAGAGTGAATCGAGAAGAGACAGCATTCACCAAGAACAATGGAAGCAGCAATTCAATGGGGAGTTTTCAAAGCTATGCCGCCAGATGTCTCTCGCGCATCTCACATCCTCTGCCCTTTGAGCCTGAATGATCTATCATTTACCGTAAATTCCCTGTACTTTTTCGGAACATATCAGAATTACCCTTCAATACAACAACTGAAACAGTTCTTAATAAAAAATGTAGTTTATCATTTTATTTGTCTGCAGTGGATGAAAATATTGGCAAAAGAATTGAATATTTGAAAACTCAATCTTTAAAAATCGTCTTATCATGAAAACACGCAAGTTCAAGCAGAATGAGGCTTCAGGAAATATCTGCTTGTAGGTAAGCATTCACTGAGTACCTGTTTTAGGTGTATATGTCTCTCTTACGACGAAAATATAACCAAAACACAGTGTGGCGTTCAGCATCTCCACAGAAACCATCCCGCCGGCAGGATCTGCTATAGCTCACTTTCCTGTTGTCATCACACACTCAGCACCGCCGCTCCCTTATACCTCATGGCTCACATCCCTGATACTCCTAACCCCTCAACCCCAGAGGCTGTCATCCTAACTATACTATCATCACCCGCTGATCTCTTCACACTGTCTGTCCTCTACTGGAATATTGCCGGCATCCGCTCCCACATACCGGAGACTCGTCTCCTTATTTCGTGTTCTGAGCTTCAAGTTATGCTGCCTCCGAAAGCACTTTCTTATTTACCCCCATATCCTGATTCCGAATTACGATTTTGTTTCCTCTTCTTGCCTTGTTTGTCCTCCAGGAAACAACCCATATGTTTCTCTAAACGTAAATTCTCACTCTACCGAACTCATTGTCTTTAAATTAAGACTCCCTGTTTCGCACTTACTGATTTAGTCTTGTTCCTCTAACAGATAAACCTGTTGACATAGGATAAACCAGAGGACTATAGGGTATTCAGAGGGAATTAAGGGTTGATTGATTAATTCAGAGAGAAGGGGATTGAGGTGGAGGCGGAGCTATTTAGCAAACAAACATTTCTACTGTCTTGCATACAGGACTGTCGTTGAGTTGCCAAGCACTTTAAATTACTTCTTGGTTAAATGTTCGTCGTAAGAGAGACATATACACCTAAAACAGGTACTCAGTGAATGCTTACATACAAGTAGATATTTCCTGAAGCCTCATTCTGCTTGAACTTGCGTGTTTTCATGAAAAGACGATTTTTAAAGATTGAGTTTTCAAATATTCAATTCTTTTGCCAATATTTTCATCCACTGCAGACAAATAAAATGATAAACTACATTTTTTATTAAGAACTGTTTCAGTTGTTGTATTGAAGGGTAATTCTGATATGTCCCGAAAAAGTACAGGGAATTTACGGTAAATGATAGATCATTCAGGCTCAAAGGGCAGAGGATGTGAGAGCGCGAGAAACAGGCTTGAGCGTGAGCTTATTAGAAAACTCCCCATTATGGAAGCTACAACGAGGAAGACAAGGACAACGACACCGACAACAGCGACGAAGAACACACCCGATCTAAGTCACACTGTAAACCTGATCTATCGACACCGGAGAGTAAACGACAAAGAATGACGATGACTGTACGATTACCATCTTTGGGTAAAGCGTGCGATAGAACGGGCGTCTCAGATCGAGCAGCAGCCGTTATTGCCTCAGCTGTGCTACAAGACATGGGAATTGTGTCTCCAAAGGACACCTCAAAAGTCTTTGGTCGTAGTAACATTTGCCGAGAAAAAAGTAGAACTCGTCAAGAACTGACAAAACTAGACAGCAGTATGACAGTCTTGCCTGGATTGTGCTTCGACAGTCGAAAGGATAGAACGATGAAAAATGTACGAGACGCCGCAGGACATGGCCACCGGGACAGAGATACAGAAGAGCACGTCAGCGTTATTTGTGAACCAGGTTCATCGTACTTTGGCCATGTGACGCCGTCAAGTCGATCAAGCAAGGTTATTTCCAAAGTAATCTTTGAATGCTTGGCTGCGCGAAGTGTAGATCTCGACAATGTGAAAGTCTTCGGATGCGACGGAACCGCTGTCAACACTGGACATAATGGCGGAGTTATTCAGCAGCTTGAGGAATTACTACAAAAACCGCTGCAATGGCTCGTGTGCTTATTACATGCTAACGAGCTCCCCCTGCGACATCTGTTTCAGCATTTAGATGGAGCAACTACAGGACCTAAGTGAATCTCAGGACCGATAGGGAAATCACTCACAACATGCACGGAAGTCCATATAACATCGCTTAAACTTAAATCGCTAGTACAGCCACTACCGCATGTTGACATGAAGGACCTGAGCACTGACCAGCAGTAACTGTGGCAGATGTGTCAAGCTGTCCCTGTGAGCTAGCATTGCAAAAACCGGGACCATTGAACCACTCGCGATGGTTGACAACTGCCAACAGAATCCTCCGCCTCTATGTTGGCCTCGATGCACCATCCAACAACATTAAAACTCTCGTCACATTCATCATCCGGGTCTACGACCCAACATGGTTCGCCATCAAGACGCAGCCATCATGCAAAGATGGAGCCAAACATCTGCACGGGATAATGATGAGAACACGGTACCTCAGCTCCTCTCTAAAGAAAGTCGTCGACCCGGTGATGCGGCGAAGCGGCTTCTGCGGACACCCCGAGAACGTGCTATTAGCCATGATCACAGATGAGCAACCACATATAAGGGAACTCGGACTCAGAAGAATCATGAAGGCAAGATCACATGTGTCTGCAAATAAAATCCGCAGGTTTCGAGTGCCACCGCTCAACCTCGACGCGACCGAATACCAGGACATGGTCGATTGGCAGACTTTGACCGCGACGGAGCCTCCTGTTATGATGGATATGACGGACAACGAATTGAAGGACATGATCTCTGCTCAAATTTCACCACGTGTCCTCTTCCCTCGTTTCTCTTGTCACACACAAGCGGTGGAAAGATGCGTGAAGCTAGTTACCGAAACTTCAGCCGCTGTGTGTGGCGAGACGTCCCGCCATGGATTTATTCGCGCTCGCGTCGCTTCTCGGCAGCTTATGCCGAAACTTGAGTCTAAACGTGACTATAAATTCTGAATTAACCATGCATGCATAACTCAGACTCTATCGTTAGCATAATAGTGAGCCAAATTAACTAAAAATATATAGTCTGATGTTTACTCGTATTGTAGGTATTTTTGTGTAAAATCGTATATTATTGTAAACTTATAACGTCTCGTGGTCGATCAAAAAATTGTCTGATTTTAATAAACTTTTTTGCATATTGTTATATTAGTCCATTGGCAACTTTTAAGAACTCAAGTAAGTTAAAATAAATAAATAAAAATTTGGGGTCCATTTTCACTCCACCCTAGTAGTGTACAAGCACCACTTAATTGCTGCACTGCACAGCACGGTAACTGCCGAAGACCTAGCTATCTCTGGGTGACTCTCAATTCAAGATCAAGTTCAACTTGATCTTGTGTTGGGAGTCACCCAGCGATAGGTCTTCGGCAGTCACCGTGCTGTGCAGTGCACCATGTGGTGCTAGCTACAGGTAGGAGGGGAAAATGGAACCGTTATCGTTGCCTAGGGACCTCAGGAACCCTGGGCATCGCGATAGCAAAGAGTCTTAACCACTCGACCGCGAAACTTCATGTTGATCCTTCATGATGCGCGAAACTTTAAATGGGGAATATTCAGAAGTACTGCAAAACCTTGTATTAGCGAACCAAGGGCTGGATGTTCAAACGTTCGTAACTTTCCGCCTCTAAGATCATCTTAGAGTGCTCATAGCGGCCATCTTAGATCTTGGGCTACGAACACCACAAAAATATATTATCAAAGGATCGTCCGAATGTTCTTAGCTCACGATGATGCGATCTTCAAGCTCGTTCCGTTCCGTTCCGACCACGAGGAATGGAACTCAGCTGACTGTCGCTTGGCCAATCAGAGGAAAGATTTCATCAACCTTTGAGATTGTTAGCCAATCATAATGCAGTTAGAATGTAAACAAATATCATGGCTGATGATGCCTCCCCAAGGGAAATATCTGAAGACTGAAGACGTATGCTCACTATATAACCTCATGGCGCGTCCCCACACAACAAACTACAAACTTATAACCTCAATATAACCTAACCTGGTAAAATTTTATTTATTTCCTGCCCCTAGGTCTCGCTAGGAGGTTATTGGTAGGGTTAGATAAGGTTATAATGAGGTTAAGTTAGTGTTATTTTGGGGGGTCATTTAGGACTTTAGGTGGGGTGAGGGGAGGTTAAAGGGGGTAGCTCCCCCACTTTATAATTACGTTTTAGAGGTATCTGAAGGGATTTGTGAAGGTCTGGAGAAAAATAAAAACACTAATAAGAGCGAAAGAGGATTATAATTTTACCGTTTTAATTAGCCAGCGCGAATACTTATATATGAATTGAATGATATATAGCTGCCACTTATACCCAATTAGTAAAATTTCGGTAGTGGGCTTTCAACGATTTCGAGGCCGAAACTTAGTTTTCCTGAATAGTTTTTATGTGTATTGAATGAATATGGCACTGGTTTTGTCGGAAAATATTTTTTTATTCTACAGGTAGGGGGGGGGATCCCCGCCCCGCAAACCTTGCCCCGCTTCTCACTGCCATAGTATTGATGGAAACTTTGTTTGGAAACTTTGTTTGCAAACAATGTTCCCCAACTGTTTCCAAAGGTTGCAAACCATGTTTCCTAAATGTTTCCTGTCCAGATTCAACTGTACCATAGGAAATGGGGTTCAAAATACTCAGAATGAAGAAATCTACACGATGATGTAGGTAAGAATCCTAGGACTTTTGAAAGCCCAAACTAATACCCACCCATTTTAGAGTGGATATTATTAATAGGATACATTATCCAAGTAACTAGACAATACCTGGAACTGTCGCCGATAGGAATTCTCGCCGACGTTCCTATTTTTTTTCGTCGGCGAGTGTTCCTATTATAGCCGTGTTTCTGAATTCAGGGATTAAATACTACCAATAGCCTGAACAGCTAGGTTAGGTTAGGTTGGCCAGTTGACTATATGTCTAGGTTAGGTTAGTGATTGAGCGGGGGTGATTCCCCCCCCAGCTCAGCACCGAAATAATACCGACTTGACATATTACAGTAGATGGGCTCGGTTGAAATGAAAGCCTGCATTCTAGTGATTTTTATGTGCTTTAACCCCACAATTTCAGTGGGCGTGAACTTGCCTAGAATAACATCTCACTACCCCAGCTTCCATCATTGAACCATTCATTCAATACTTTCGCATTACTCACATACCATCTCTTAGAGTTGGAGTAAAGTGTACCTACTCTTCTCAGACACCCTTGCCCACCAATCACACATTCCTTTATCCTCTACACACTCTTTTAGGTCAATATGCAGTTTCAACCAATACTCCCTTTTGGCCAATACTCTTCTGACATAACTGGCGGAGCTACGCCCCCTAAGACCCCCTGCTAGTTATTAATCTAACCCGGGCATTGATTACGTAACCTAACCTCACTGGGGGGGGGGGGGTTTGCCCCCCCAGATCCCTATGTGTTATTTTTTTCATTTCCGACAGCTTTTGTGTGGGTTAGAAATACTCCTTATAATAAGAACGAAACGTGCAGGATACTTAAAACCGCCGATTGGTTGTGTTGTATTGTATTGGTCTAAACATCAAACTGCACTTATTACTTTATGTATTTCACTTTTCCACCTACAGTATACATGCATTCCACGCACTAGTACACCGGTGCTCGAATGTCTCTTATCTTTGTCTCTCCGTAGCATTGGTGAGAGGAGGATGCTGTCAGTTCGTACACAAAGTTGTTTCGTACACCAGTAGATTCGATCATTCGTAGACCTTAAAGTTGTTTCGTAGTCTATATGAAACTATAGTCGTTTCGTACACTCAGCTCAGAATTTAACTTGATGACTGGAGTTACGAAACGACACACCAGGTATGTACGAAAAAACTCAAAATCAGTGTACGAAACAACTAACAAAACCTGGGTCACGAAAAAATTGTGTACGAAACTCCCTGTATTGCTAGTCCATCCGTATCCTTCACTTGACTCATTCTCTCCATCTCGTCCTTGTCTCCTTCCTATTCTCCTCCTTCACTTCCCGCATCTTCCTCTCCCATATCATCTTCTCTATACACTTCTAGCACAAGACACATTTCTTTTTTATTTGCACTTCACTCATTCCAGTCACCTATAGACATTCGGCAGCATACCATTCATTGCACCCTTCACATTCCCCCTACAGCGTCCTGACCAACCATAAACAACTCAACATGAAATAAATAAACAACTAATAACATAACTTTATATGGCTTGTATATTAGAAAAACCTTCATCATGCGACCCTACGAACAGTGTGCGAGTGGTCTTCAGCAACCTTAGCACTACGGTGGAACAACGAACAAATATGGCGGATGGATGTTCGCAAAAATCGTTTGAAAATACCTCTAAACGCGTTACGAACGTTCCAAGATCAATCTAAGTGCAAAGATGATCTTAGAGACGCGTTACGAACGTTCGAACATCCGGCCCCTAGACCGCAAAACTTGGTGCACCACTGTATTTATTATTATCGTACTTTTATCATAATTATTATTATGTCTTTTTGTGTTCCTGTTAGAGTATTCATGTATATTCATTTAATCATTTATTATCTGTCGTCTTTTTCATTTTATTAGTTAACTTGTTTTCATTTTTTCTCGTTTTCTCCCCTTGCGTTTCCCTCTTCCGTTCCTTCTCGCTTACCCGCCAGGGTGACGCGGTGGTAGAATCACGGACTGGTTTGCAGTCCCTGCCCATTCGGTCCCGCGGTTTTGAGTCCACCAAATTCGTCCTGGTGTGGTGGCGCTTTGTATAGTCAATAACCTTGTAGTTGGTACTTGCAAAGTGTCTAGATAGGATCAAAGTATCTTATCTTATCCTTCTCGCTTCAATCCTCTTTTTCAACCCCGTCTCCTCCTCTCTAATTACTTCTCTATCTGCCTTGTTTATTATATTTACCTCTTCTCTCTTTCGATCATTCCCTTCTTAATTACTTTTCTCTCCTCCCTTCCGTTTACTTCCCTCTTTTCCTTCCTGTCTCCTCCCTCTCTCCTCTCCTCCCCCCATCTCTCTCTCCCCTACAGACACTTACGACCTAGTGATAGTGTCTGGCGGCATGTGCGAAGGTCATATACCTGTCAAAGGAATGGACGATCTTATAAGAGTTGCTAAGAAAGGTGAGTTGAGTTACCCTTAAAGATCTGTCGTTTTCTTTGATATCTTATTAATCTGATTTCGTTTCATGTTTTTTATATTTTCTTCTAGATCTGCATTTCGGTTTCTGATTTTTTTTTTCTTTTGCTATTTTTCTTTTGTTCGTATAGTTTTGTGGATGTGTTGCTACACATATCTCTCTCTCTCTCTCCTCATCTCCTCTCTCTCCCCTCTCCTTCCCCCCCTCCCCCTCCTCTCTCTCATCTCTCTCTCTCTCTCTCCTTCCTCTCTTCTCTCTCTCTCTCTCATCTCTCTCCCCCTCTCCTCTCTTCCTCCTCTCTCTCTCTCTCTCTCTCTCTCTCTCTTCTCCTCTCTCCTCCTCTCCTCATTCTCTCTCTCTCTCTCCTCACAATGTCCTTAAACATTTCTTTCCCTCCATCCATCCATGGTCGTCCCTAAAAAAGGTGGTTTGGTGATGATTGTTATGCGTCGAGAATTCCTGGAAATTGTCGAGGCTTATAAGGATAAACTGGAACCCTACATGGAAGAACTGGAAAGGAAGGGAACATGGACTAAGGTACAAAGGAAACAAGGGAGAGAGATATATGTATAACAGTGAGTTTGTTTCATATGTGTAGTCATTAATTGCTGATTTAATTTATTTTTCATTTAATTTCTAGGTGGAGCGTCGTGTTGTTCCGCAATATTACTTCGAGCAAGAGGGAGTTGTGTTTATTTATCGTGTGGCCTGATCGAGTATTGGGTCTTGGTCTGGACATTCCTGGGTCTCAGTCTGGGTCTGGCCATTCCTAGAGTCGGACCGGCTTATTTTTTAAAAGGGATATCACACTAGCATATTTTCCTCCCACTTCACCGAAAAGTTGGAGGTAGCGGGAGGTTGCAACCACTACCAGTCACCGAGTCGGAGGAAAACATGCCTCCGGAAATTTCGGGACCAATCGCCCACTTGTGGGAGGTATTTCAAACATGGCGTCAGATGTTTACCTCCTCGTCACTTTATTTATTCATTATGCACTATACTTGACATCCAAATGGGAATTATATACAAAAACGTATTTATTAAAGAAGCTTCTGACTTAGTAGTGCTGTGCAGTTAATTCCAATGAACTGAAACTCGATAAATGCCAGTGGTCGCTGGCAGTTTTAACTCAAAGGTTGGTCTACTGTGTTTTGGCTCCGCGACTAATAATTTCATAAATCAATTTCACGATAAATATTGATGCACCGCATCTGAATACCAAAAAATATAGTTCTTCTGCTGTTCTACTAATTGTATGGATGACATGCATTACGATGGAACGTTCTATAATAGCAATTTAATGCAAATTACTCGCCTCGAGTATCAAAGCTTAATACATTTTTTACATGTATATTGTAGCATGTTTTATTGAGGCGATGTTCACACTGTTTTCTAAGACAGTACTGCTGCGTCTGGCAAACGCTTGTCAAAATACAATAAGCAATGCTTTAGAAAAACGAAGAAAATAGAATGCCGAAATCTTTCTGTTGCTGCGACAAAGTAGGTTATAATTGTGGAGGCGACATGCCGCGGCGGGGAGTGGTGGCGGGGAGACTGTGGCGGGGAGATTGAATCAAAACATTGCGACTTCACGCGTCGACTCATTGCACTTCCAGGCTTTCTATCTAATTGATACACAATAATAACAGGAAAATATGACTGCCTAGGTATAGTTAACTTCTAAACATTCGTTATTGACTATATAATATCATAGAGTAACAGTTCCATCGCCTCCTCAACTATAACCAGTTTGGTTTGTTTGTTTGTTTAGAGGATAATTCCTCAGAACCGTAGTGATCTACCGCTGCAGCTTAGTGTTGGCCGAAGCCATCACCCCGGGAGGGGGATCACAAACCCCCGGCTAACACCCGGTACCCATTCACTGCTGGGTGGACAGGGGCTCGAGTTTTAAGAAAGACCGCCCTTTTTTCATTTTGGGCCCCCCCCCCGGGGGGAAAAACAAACCCCGGGGACTTCTGGGTTGGGTGACCCGGGGGGAGGTGCAAAACCCCACAAACACTACGAAGTCCCCCGGTTTTTTTTTTTATATACATTTTTCCCGAATAAAGGCTTCTTAAAATAACAATAAAAAGAAAATCTTTTTTAATTTATACTTTTTGTGTTTTAAGTGCAGGGGAAAAAAGCCCATATTTTTTTTTCCCCAGTAGAGCCAACTTATTATCAATTTTGAGTTAAAACTCCCAAAGCGACCACTGGCATTTCGAGTTTAAATTTCCCCTTTCTCAATTAGGGGGAGAGCATTTTAAAAATTTTAGACCAAACCACCCGAAAAACTCGGTTTTTATTTTGTTTTGGTAGTCAGCTGGGGTGGGCGAGGCGAGGGCCCCCCCCCATTTCGTAGGGGCCCCCCAATGATTGCTTAAATTGTTTCTTGTCGGGTTGGGTCTCTGTGACTATATACCCGCCTTTTAAAAACCGACTGGTTAAAATACATATATAAATTAAATATATAATATAATAAAAATTGATATATAATATATTAATATATTTTATATTTTTAAAATATATTTTTAATTAAAATATATATATTTTATATAAAATAATAAAAACCCGTTGCTACTTGTCCGGGCCCAAAATCCCCGGCCTTTTAACCTTTTCCCCGGTTCATAAAGAACAACCAAGAAAATAAAGGAAAGAAAAAAAGGAAGGGGCTACCAAGAGGCCTGGGACCTTTTAGGGGCTCTTGAAACCCCCCCTTTTTCCCTTTATGTTCTTATAACGGGGGGAAAAGGGGTTTAAAAGGCCCGGTGGATACGCCTAGACAAGCAGCGGGGTTTATAAAAATTCGGATAAAAAAACGGGGGTATATAGCCCCACAGATGCAAGCAATTTCAACCTCTCTTAAAAGGGAAAGGCTCCTAAGGGCAGTCTACGAGAAACACTGAGCTGCTCTCTCCTTTTTTAGACTTGGGGCCCTTTCTCCCATTCCCCCTTTTTTCCCTTTTCCCTTTTGTAACTGTTTTACAAGCAAAATTAAGTTCCAAGGTAGCCCCAAAAGTTCTCGCGAGAAAGTTAAATGGGCTTGAAAAAATGATCCCGCCATTGTTATTGTTGTAAAGGGCCTGAGGGGGCAAACGACCAGCCCACTCTGTTTTCTGCTAGGGACACGGCCTAAAAACCCGCCCGTAAAATGGTGTCGGGGTGGGAGGGGGGTTGGGAAAAAGCTCTATAACTTATACCTTATAAGCTAAAATATTTGAGCTTAAAAGTTTGATACGGGGTTTTAAAACTGGCGGGGGTGGGTGGGGGGTTCCCCTGAGGCCTTTTCCCCTTTTTCCCCTTTAGGGGGCCCCCTTTCCCAACCGCCCTCCCCCCGCCCCTCTCTCTCCCCTCTTCTCTCCCCTTCTCCCCCTTCTTCTCTTCTCCTCTCCCCTTCTTTTTCCTCCCTCTCCCCTTTCCTCTCTTTCTTTTCCCCCTCGCTCTTCCCCTTTTCTCCTTCTCTTCCCCTCCGTCTCTCCTCTCTTCTCTTCTCCCCTTTTCTTCTCTTCCTGGGCCTCTTCTCTTTTTTCCCCTCTTTTTCCCCTTCCCCTCTTCTCTTCTTCTCCCCGTCTCCCCTCCTTCTCCCCTCATCTCAACCCTTCTTAAAATCTCCCCTCTCTCCCCTCCTTCCCCATCCCTTCTTCTCTGTTTTCCCCCTTCTCCCCTCTCCCCCTCTCTTCTCTCTCTCTTTTCTCTCTCTCTCTCTCCCCTCTCTTTTCTCTCTCTCCTCCACCCCTCTTTTCTCTCGTTTTTCCTTTCCCTCTCTCTCTCGTCCCCTTTTGCTCTCTCTCTTCTTTTTTCTTTTTTCGGCCTCTGTTCTCTCTCTAAAGTCCCCTCTCTCCTCCTCTCCTCTGATCTCTCCATGGGCCCCGTCTTTTCTCCCCCGCTTTCTCTCCCTCCTCTCTCTCTTCCCCCTCGGTTTTTTTCTCCTCTCTCTTTTCCATCCCCCATCCTCTCTTCTCTCTCCCCTTTTCCCCTTTTCGCACTCTGGTTCTCCTCTCTCTCTCCTCTGCTCACCCCCATGCTCGTTCTCTCCTCTCTCTCTCCGCCCCCTTTTTAGTAGGCTGTTATTTGGGTTTGACTTTTGTTTGTAATTTTTTGCTTGGGGCAAGGAAAAAAAACCCAAAATGAATGACACCCCCAGAACCCGTGACTTGTGGTGGTTGCGGGTGATCGGGTCCCGGGCCAAAAAATAAAGGGTTTTTTTTGAAAAAAAAAAAATATTTTTAACAGACCAAAAATTTCAGGGAAACCCTTTGAAAATAACGAAACTTTTAAAAAAAAGGGAGCCCTACGGATTTATATATTCAAAAATTTATTTTTTTTTGTTGTTTATTCAAGGAAATTAGGGCCTTTCCATATGAATATATATCTATTATTTTAAATTTTTCGCTGGGGTCGAAGGGCACCTCCCCCAGTTGGGTTCCGTCAAAAAAAAGGGGCCAAAAAATTTTGGGTCGATCGTTCCCCAAGCCCAAGGTGGCCAATTTTAATACTAATTTCTTGAAAGTTTAATTAGAGGGATACTTTTTTTGGCCTTTGGGAAATTTGGAAGTAGTAAAACTAAAGGTTATTGCAAAACTATTTTATGATGTACCCCCTCCCCAAAATACCCCTTTTTCAAAAAAAATTAACCTAATTTTTTAAACATACTTTTTTTACTTCCCTTATTTTTATTATTACGTTTTTTACTTTTTTAAATTGAAATTGTTCCAAAACAAAACCCAAAGTTAAATAAATAAATTGTTAAAAGGGGATATATCGTTATGTGGGGATTTTGTGACGGGTCAAACGGTTTGAGAATGACATTTACAAAAAAGGGTTGAACCCCTTTATAGAAAATTTAATAAATATGCAGTCGCAAATCCAATATTTTAAATCATTTTGAGGGATATTTACATCCAAATGAAGTAAATGTCCACTATTTCGACAGAAAAATAAACCCAAATTTTTTGGCATCGGGAAAACCCCCCGTTATCTCCCACTAAAAATTAAGTAAAAGCATTGTCATAATTTTTTTAAGAACATGTTAAAATTTAAATCCCATATGGAATGACATTTATTTCCTGATCCCCAAACCCCAATTTTTTAAAGTTTTTTTCTTGGGCCATTAAATTATTCTGACAAACGTTTCGACATTTAAAATTTTTTAAAATATCTATATACCTGAACAAAAACCTAAAAATTCAGTTGTAAACCAGTAAATAATGACTAATTTGAACAAATTTTCCAAAAACAGGGGTTATATAATAAATAACCAACATCATCCAATTTTACAGGGAAAAGAAAGTGGGACACATCCCATCCTTGGGAACATTTTTAATGGGGCGTATTTTCAAAATACTGAAACCAAACTTTTTAATCCTGGATAATAAGGAGAACCAGTACATCAAAATCCTCATCCCTCAAAAGTCATCCTCATCTACTGTGGGATTTTCCTCTTCCCCGCCATCCCGGCTGGGTTTTCCGGGATGGGGACAAATTTTGCAGAGCCTGAGGGGACTTTAAACCCTTAATAACACAAGTGCACTTTGGAAACCTGCACGTTTTTAGAACAATTACATGCAAGGAGTTCCATTATAGTTTCAGGAGGGGAGGGGGGGCTTTAAAACCATCCGTCGATCATGAGGGTCTTCCTGATCTCCAATTACTTCAAACTTCCTTTCCGTGACGCTCTTGGTGGGGGACTCTGGGTTTTCCTTCCGAACTCCTTCTCCAATTGCAGTTTGATAATTTTGCTCGCAGATGTGCTTGGTAAAGGGATTTGCGCATGGAGGTTAAATTGGTGGGGGCTCAATGTGTCCCCTTTCTTTGATACCCAAAAAAACAAAAGGGGGGCAGGGGCCCCTTAAATTTAAATCTAAACCGGGGGGGGGCTTAGAGGCATAAATCCCACATGTGAATTTTTTTAATCTTCTTACCAAATATTTTGGGGTTTCAGTCCATTCCTTTCCCAAGGGTTCACAAAACCAAATTTCCCGAACCCCCGGGGGTCATAACTTTCAACAAATTTTTTTTTTTTTGGGGGAAACTCCCTTCCGGGTCTTCCAGGGCAAGGGGCTGACAGCATCACAAAACCCGTTTAATGAATGCTGTCGCAATGAAAGGCCCTTCACAAGCAAGAAAAACCTGACTTTCCCAAAAACAATTGGGCCCTTTCCTTTGGGCCTCAATATATTTTGGTTTCTGGCTTTGGGGTTCCAAAATATTTTAAATACAAAGGGCAACCCATTCCTTTTTTTAAAAGGGTAGAAGGGAGTAAGAACAAAAGGGCTGTGTCCCCTCAGCAAAACAAACAACTGTCTGAAAACCCCGAAAGGGCAGCCATGTGCTTTCGTGTAAGAGAAAACCTGGTATCCCCTTTCCCCCTTCCTGAGAAAGATTTCAGCTCTGGGGACAAACTTTCAAACCCTGACCCGTGATTTTTAAAAGACTCATTCTTCAACACTTAACTTTAACAGAATTTTTGGCCCTGGGATTCTCTCAAAAATGCCTTTTTTGTTTAACCCTTCCCTTTTTAAGGAAATGAATGAGACTGGTTTTTTTTGTCTGTCGAGGACAGAAACTTTCCCCCACTGTACTACCGGGGTGTTTTGGGTTTTTATGTTTTTGTACGGGGATACTGCCAGCTGTGGATCTTCTCAACTGTTCCCCAAAAAATTCCAAAAAAACTTTAAGGGGTTCCTGAAAAGACGTCCCAAACACAATTTATGCGGTCACTGTTTGATGCCTCCCTGGAGAGGGCCCTTTGACAAAAAAAAAAAAAAGTGGATGGCCCAAATCACCCCAAAAGGGTTTTAACCCGGTTAAACCCTTTTTAAACTTGTGAACCCTGGCCACCCCGGGGTTTCCCTTTCCCGGGGGTGATGGTGGGGGGTAATGTTTGCCTCTTGTTATAAAAATGGGGGAATTTTCCCGGGCAAAATAAAAAATGCTGGGATTTTTCCGGAAAATTTTTATTAAAAGGAAATTTTGGGTAATCTAAAGCTAAATGTTTTTTAAGGTTAAAGGGAAAGATGTAAAGGGCGCCATTAAGTAGACCAAATTTAAACATTTTGGGTTAAAAGGGGAATCAACTGATAACCAACTCTTTGGGGCAACCAAAAAATGGGGACGTCATTTCACGTCATAATCATTTGAAATTTTACAAATGTTTTCATGGGGGGTTAGTCATGGGAAATGGGTTACTTCGGGGAAAATGTAAATTTTCTCGGAAATAAAATTTTTTAACCTTTCGTTTTCAATTGTTTCTTGAAAATTTTTAAATTTTTAACTGAAATTAAAATTACTCAAACGAAAAAGTTTAGATTGTTAATTTTAAATTTTTTTGTACCAAAAAAAAATTAACTCAACTCTAGATTACATGAGGAATATGGAAATTAACCAATCGTTTTTTTAATTGTAATTTACTTCTTTCCATTCCCTTTTTTTTGGGGGGTGGGGGGGGGGGCGCTTTGACATTTATTTTCTTATTGGGGTGTTAAATAGTTAAACTAAATTTGGGTATCTTTTTGACAATCCTAAAGGTTTTAAAATTTAAACAAAAAGCATTACAAAAAGGGGAACATTTGATGGTAAAACGTGTGCAAAATTTAATGGTAGCCCCCAAAATTATTGATTTTTAGAAATTCACATTTGATCTTTGAACAGCTCTGTTTCCCTTTAAGCTACTCTTTTGGATTACATACTTTTTTGAAACCTATGGTGCCTTTAAAATGATCCAAAACTTTTGGCCCCCTCATAGGGTCCCGGGGCCAAACCCCCCATAGCTGAGGGACTAAGTCGAGTGTTGCAGTCGAAAGATTTTAAATTATTTTATTTTACTAGGAAATTGATATATTTTAGTTATATTCCCTTACATTGTCTTATCATATTTTTGACATTTTTTACCCACTTACCTATGTGCAAAAAAGGGGTGACAAAAAATTACTTGCACTGGAAAAACAGCTGCCACTTTTCTCTTCGAAAAAATTTTTTATTGAGAATTTTACTGTTTTATATTGATAATATTTACGAAAAAAAAAAAATTGTATCCTACGTTATATTTTTTTGGTTTTTCCTTTTTTTACAAATATCACAAAAGTTTAAAATTTTCAATTATTTCATTTTGGGCAATAGCGCATTCCTGAGCTGCCTAACCCAAACCGCCAGTTAAGCGGCCCCATTGAGGGCTGAGTCTGGGCATCTTTAAATTTTGATTTAAAACTTGCAACACCTTTCCTTTTATTTACGTTTCTCTAAACAATCAGGGTTTTATGATCATTAACTTGGGGCTTCGAGGGGTGTTTGTATTTTTTTGTTTTTTTTAAAGTTTTTTTCGACCCTTTCCCAGTTTGTGAGGGTGGGGGTGAAAAAAGCTTTAATTTTCTTTAAAAAAGTCTTCCTGTTTTCCAAAGTGGGAAAGGAAGAGTAGGTACTAGTACTAGTCCACTCACTCTTAAAATGTCTTCACTGTTTCCAAAGGGGGAATTGGGGAAAAGTAGTACTAGTCTAGTACTGTACCTACAATTTTTTTATATGAAATTTAAAATTTTTTTCCCAAAGTTTGACGAATTTTTTTTCTTTTTGTTCTTGAAACTTTTAATTTTAGTAGGTTTCTTAGACTCGTTTAGAAAGCGGGGGCTTAAGTTAAAAACCCCAAAAAAAATGAAAAGTTTTTTGTGGTATTATTTGAAAAAAGTCTTTTGTGCCATAGCGCACCCCAAGGGGGGGCCATCCCCCCCCCCAAAATTTTTTTTGAAAATCAATTCACAACAATGGCGTGTCGGGGGCCATGGGGGTTAGGGTACGCCGTATTAATTAAAAGTTTAAAAAAATTATTTTGAATTTTTTAGGGGTTTTTCTTAGTAACTTGAATTTTAAGGGGAGTTTGTTCGCTTCAACTTTTTGGTTGGAGGATTCTTCCTATGCAAAAATGGACTTTTATATTTATATGCAAAACATAGGTTAGCATACACTATCTTTAAACTCACGAAAAGCCACTTAAGTTTCGAGATTCGATAAATTTCACTGAAGACAAAGTTTGTAGAGCGTTACAAAACTCTATTGGAAGTGGGCCCTCCCGGTATTGCTGTAAGACCTACATTAAGTTCGCCAGACCCCGGGAAGCTCACTTCTCATACAAATTCGCCTCGTTTTTCGGTAAAACTTTTTCCTGGCAACTGGATTTTCCACGTTATTATTTACCCAACGTATGTGGTTCAGGCTGGATACTGTTTAAGGTCTAAGGTCTTATCACCAAACTCAAAAGTCCAAAAAACAGCGTAAGTCGGTCAGCACGTACGGTCGAAGTCCAGCTCGCATCCAAGCATCCGGTTCGACGTTCCGCCCACTGCTGCTGCTGCCTTGGCTTCTGGATTCCTCCAGGACCTTATCGCTGACGGCCACCTCTCTCCGACATGTCGTACCTGGTCTGCGATCCTAACAAGCTGAGGAGGGCCAGGCAGGATGCCATGGCATCGGCCGGACTTGACCAGGGGAAGCACCAGGGTACCAAAATAGTTGGATTGGGTTACGATGGGAGGAAGGACAAGACCAGGGCGATGGTGCCCGACAGCTATGGGAAACTGCACCCAAGGTTGATCAGGGAGGAGCATGTTTCAGTGACAGAGGAGCCATCTGGAAGGTACCGTTGGCACTTTGTACCAGAGGACCCGGTGCCACCTGAGAAGCCTGCGTTCAAGGTGGCTCAGGCTCTCTATGATCTGCTGGTGACATACGACTCCACCGACTCACTGATCGTACTGCAGGTGACTCAACTAGGGCCAACACGGGGTGGAAGGGTGGTACTCACGACCATTTGGAGAAGATGCTGGGACGCAAGCTCTTCTGGAGTATATGCGTGTTGCACACAAACGAGTTGCCCCTGCGCCACCTTATCACCATGCATCGACGGGCCTATCTCATCTGACACTGGCTTCACGGGTCCAGTGTGCAGTCTGCTGTCCAGCGTGAATGAGATGCAGTACAACGCAGAGTTCAGAGGAGTGCCAGGCGGTGAAGATCTCACGGAGATACCGGAGTATATCCTGGTCAACATGTCCACTGACCAGCAGGTCTCCTACCAGCTGGTCCAGGCTGTGAAGCGGAGCGTTCTCCCGTTCGAGCTGCAGGAGATCAAGTGTGGCAAGGTGTCCCACTCCAGATGGCTCACCACAGCCCAGTCGCTCGTGTACATGTGGACCAGAAAGCATGGACTGACTGGCAAAGAACTGAACACCCTGGAAATCCTAGTCAAGTACTGCCTGCAGGTGTACTTCAAACTCTACTACGACATCAAGGTTCACCACAGACTAGAGGACGGCCCCAAGCACATTCTCACGCAGCTCAGAGTGATGAGGTCGCAGCCCAAGAAGGTCCAAACAGCTGTGACCTTCTACGTGCGGACAGGAGCATGGTTCGCACACTCAGAATGTGTCCTATTCTCGCTGATGGCGATTCAGAGTGAGGACGACCGCAGGTTTGCCGTGACCCAGATTTTGATGCTGCTGAGGACTGGCGAGGAGTATGGGGACACCAGTGTAAGCCCTCGCATCACACCCAAGCTGAACTTGTCAGCCACCAGCTTGCAGACACTGATCAGCTGGCAGCCTGGCCAGGTGCACGAGCCGGCATTCACCTGTTCACTGTCCGGGGATCAGATCCAGGAGATCCTGGTCAAGCCGTACGAGGTTCTGGAGTTCTCTATCCACACTCAGAGCACCGAAAGAGTCGTGAAGCACGTGACAGAGGCTGCGGCAGCAGTGGTGGGGCAGCAGGCCAGAGACAGGTTCATCCGGGCTCGGGCCCACCACCGGGAGACCATGCCCTGCTTCAGGTCTAAGAAGGACATGATGGACACGTTCTAGGCCAACGTAGAGGCTGTGACACTGTGATGTAGTGCATGATGAACCAACTGATCAGAAAGAGCTTACCACGCTAGTCATTTGGAACTCATATTGGTGCATGATGCAATACACAGGACCAACCGGACACTGCGTACTCATTTAAGCATTATTCGATAAGGGTGCAAAATAAAAGTGCGATTTTGCATAGTAAGAATTACTCAAATGCAAAAATGGAAACAGCTAAAATCGTCTTAGAATTCCATTTTACATAGGAAATTGGCATGCCAAAGTTGAGAAAAAGAATTTTTGTTATACGGCGTACCTTAATGGGGGTGCAGGTGCCCCCCCCCCCCCCCCACTGGCCATGGCTGCCGTATTCTGTACTATAATGCTCTAATACCCATAACTAATCTGATACGTGAATATACCCTTCTATGTGGCATCAGAGTGGCCTCGCTTGCTTAGTGCCCCCCCCCCCCCCCCCCTCCACCCCACTTGATAGGTAGTAGGCTACCTAGCCACGCCACTGCTAACAAAGCAATCCAGTCCTTTAACAACCCACAAACTACGTAGCAAAAAAATAAAATTAAGATGATATCCTACCCACAATCCTCTGCGACGTTATTAATGAGTTCGCAGCACTAATGAACCCTATCAATATATACTTTAAAAAACCATGCTACAAAACTATGCCAACACTTTTACTAACTCACATACACTGACATTAAAAACTTAGCCAGATAATGTTACAGGTCACGAATTATCGGTTAAAGGTCAACAGGTAAGGGCGTGGGAAGGAAATAAGGGAAAGGTTTAGTGTTTCGAAGCAGTGTTGAGTTCCTTGAGTAATCCGGTACGAGAGCAGTCGAGAGCAAGGCGGCGATGGGGCAGGACGCTTCTGCAGGCAGTTGGGAGGAGAAAGGGATTGACTTTTGGCCAAACATCGCTTTATTTTGTTGCTTTTCTTCATATTTCTGCAACGTAAGGTAAGTAGAGAGAGAAAAGGAGGGAGTGGAAGAGAGAGTGAAAAGAATGAGTGGGCAGTGGCGGATCTAGGGTGACATCTCATTGGCCACCCCAGATCTTAGTCAGATGTCTAATGAAAATTCAACAATTGCTTTTTAAAATGGGGACTGCGGGAGCTGTAATTTTTTTAGGGCCCACAGTGCGGCAAAGTGAGTAAAACAGTGACCATTACAGAATTGGATGAAAATCACATCAACGTCAATGTAGTAAAAATCCGCATCCGGCAATATATCTATTTTTAACCCAAACGTACGGGGTTGTGGTGTGGTTGTGGTCGGGAGTTAAAATATCTGGCACGAATGGCACCAATCCGCTTACGAGTGATTGTACTGAGGTGTCAGGGATGCCACTCCTTGGGATTTTTTCCCAAGATCTTGGAATTTTTGAGGGGATTATTCGAGTATTTTTCTAGTAGTTTATCTCAAGGTAAGCATGTGTACCGTATTTAGGATTCAGCTTCAATGTTTTTTCAAAGACCTTGGGTTATTTTTGTCTATCTTTGGATTTGGGGGGGGGCGGTTTTGGGATTTCTGAAAATTTAGAGTGGCATTCCTGGATATGGTGGTGGAGTAAGTGGTGGAGGGAGTATGGGGTAATTGATAATGCAAAGCGCTCTATATTTCGCCTATAAAGAACTCTGATGGCTCTTTATGTGTATAAACTTGTATCAGAAGGCCCTTGTGAGGAATATACACCACAAAATAAGGCGAGCGTAGAGTAAATAACAAAGTAAATGAAAAGTAAAAGCGAACGGAAGAAGGCGGGAGGGTGATAAGGAAGGTTGGTGTCAGATTGCCTCTCTGGCTCGGGGCTGTTCTGCATTTTCCTTTACGCGAGTAATCTACTCACACAGGTAGACTCACCTTCAAGGGTATATGATGAGTCAATATCCAGTAACTTCACGTTTCAATTAATCTGTTTACATTGGAATATTAATTAAGTGGTGTGGTTAGGATGTAGAGAAACGTCAGGGTAATTGAGGTAGTTCGTATAATTGTCTTAAGCTCAAACTATACACTTGACGAAATATGTAGCTACAAGAGTCCCTGCCTACACAATCTTCGTTCGTTACCCTGGCTCAAGACCGTCTCCCTGTCCTCTCCCTGTCTATCGTCAAGGGCGGCGGTAGCGGGCGCTCATGCAGGTGTCAAGTACTCGTTTATCTATCATACATATGCCTCTGCTTCACTATTAAACATATAGTAATGAGCAAGTAATGTTTCTACCATAGAATAAACTGAGAATATAACTACTCTATAGAAATATCTATTATTTTGCCATCTATATATAAGAGATGCATAATAACCTACGTGACATCTCCTATCTAACCTTGCCGGCTCTCTATCTTGCTGATACTGCAGTAACTGGGTGAAGCCGGCACACTGAGTGCCACACCCATACATTCGTCTCTACCCTTATATATGCCTTAACATTGCTCGGTCACGCGCACGGCGCGCCCACGCGGCATATGAAAATGTACCAAACTATGTTACAAAAATGTGTAATACCTGTCAGACCTGTGACGATTGAGCTTTTCCACGTAAAAGATACTTACCTAACGTGATAGCTCGCTTGACACAACAACAAAGTAGCTATAGTACACTGGGATAAAAACAATGGGGGTGTAGATAATCAGGAGAGGCGTTCTCCAGAGCCGCGGTATACTGCGACTCGTCAGAGAAGGTATTAGTAACAAAGGATATTCTTGAGAATGTTAAACTCTGAAAGATTTGAGCGGAAACAGTGGAGACGTTACCTGTAAAAACTTTATGGAATCATAACAAAAATCAACACTTACATAGTGACCAGAAAAACGATGATAGGAAGTTCCGTAAGGGCAAACGACAGTCACATGATGTCCGCTCATAAAAATTATTGTTACCCATGAAACGGATTCAATGCGTCAGCTGGATTTAAAAAATGTTAAAATCACATATGCCACCTTAAATATGAAAAAAGGCAAATAGTGAAGCGGTAAACAGATCCCCTAGTCGGCCAGGTGCATAGAGACAGATCGTCAGCCACTAAAAGCTAGAGATGATAGTAAGTCCAGTGTTATAAATGCCTGATTAACAGAAAAATTGAAAAGATTCCACCCGATGAGTCTCAAAAATCTCTGATGACTTAAAGGTGACAAGCACTACATTTACATCCATGGTAAGCGTTACTTACAAGACCGGATAGTAGTGCTGAATAGCATCCTGTCTGAACAAGGGTAGCAAATTGAATTTATCTTGACCAATATCTAGTGTATGTAAGAAATCCTCTTCAGTAAAACGACTCGCGGTTAGTCTCCCACTAGCTGCATCTACCATGTTTGGCTTAGCGCCGCAATATTGGAAATGACCACATTGAATGAGGATTCAAAAACTAGTAAAGTTTATAGGTCAAATGGGTTGAAATGGTCAAAGAATTAAAAATCAGTTGAGAGCATCTAAACGCACAGTCGCACTGTTCAGCACTCTATTAAAATGATTGGCCTGTTAATAGGTAAAGGCAAAAATATTCTGAAGGTGTCGGAGATCAATATCAAGAATTTCCAACCATATACTGTTAATGTTAGTAAACCATTAATTAACCGCCAAAATAGTAACCAGTCGATTATAGTCCTCCCGCAAGTCTCGGACATGTTCAATGTTCATACATGGCTGTCTCAAAATAAGAACTGAGATACCCCACCTAAAGCATTGACAGGGTCTCGCTTGGTTTGGGCATGCAAAGGAATGGAACCTATAACATGGTTGGCATGCAACAAGGTTAGCTTCATGAAGGTCAGTCGATCCTTCCGAAGATCTATAATGATAAAATATGCAATACATGCATTTCACATAGCATGATGTGAAAGAAAAATAGTTAGACTCGGGGTTAGATTAAAGCCGTGCTTGGCGTTAGTGGTGATTGGGTTAGTGGAAGTGCGTGGAGGTATGTAAGCACATTCAGCAAAAGCCGGGTCCCGTCGGGCTTTGGCCTTCTGTAACCTGTCATTATGAATTATTTGGACCTTTTGAAAAAGTGGATCCAATACCTCAAACTTATTGCCATACTTCTCACCTACAACAATGCACGGGCCCAAGAATTTCGGCGCCAACCTGGAATTCCTACTCGGACTCTGAACCATTACGGTATCGCCTTTTCTTATTGTAATAGGAACCGCACGCTTATGTTGTTGTGCCATCATCTCGGCACGAGAAGCTTGTAGCCTTTCCTTGACCCTTTTGTGTATATTAGTAAAGACATGCAAATGCTGATCCAGATAGCTATCTATGTTATACACAGGCTTATTGGGCTTGGCCAATAGGTCATATGGCATCCGTTTATCCGCCCCATAAAGTATGTAGTGAGGAGACTTGCCCGTGGACTCGCAAACTGAACTATTAATGCAAGCCGTCACGTAGGGTAATCAATCTTCCCAATTGTCGTGCAAACTGCTTACAACAGGTCTCAACGCGTCAAGGATTTTCCTGTTAACGCGCTCCGCCAGCCCATT
Source organism: Chionoecetes opilio (assembly GCA_016584305.1). Taxonomy (NCBI): domain Eukaryota; kingdom Metazoa; phylum Arthropoda; class Malacostraca; order Decapoda; family Majidae; genus Chionoecetes; species Chionoecetes opilio. Next base: position 106,691 of record JACEEZ010007780.1, on the reverse strand, counting down.
CGAGCTTAGATGGTATGCGACCGTGAAAGTCTGCTTAATATTGTACAATGTACAAATCTCCGTAAGCAATGCGTTACGGAACTCTGCGCCATTATCACTGAGCAATACTCTTGGTGTGGAATAATGGCAGAAAAGATGAGTAATTAATGCATGGGCTACAGTCGCAGACGTTTTATTCTTCACCGGTGCAAGGACTACAAACCTTGAAAAGTGATCTACACACACCAGAAGATATTGTGAGCCGTGATGACTCTTGGGTAGCTGTAGAAGATCTATAGTAACTACGTCCCATGGTTGCTCAGGTGGCGGGTATTCTAATATAGGAGCAGGTCCTGGAGTTGTCCCTTTGTTTTGGGCACAAGATACCCACCTGGCAACATATTCTTCAATGTCCACACGCATCGTGGGCCAAAAATACACACGCCTCGCGGCTGCTAGGGTACGATTACGTCCCGGATGTCCAGCCATGGGCACATCGTGCACAAGTTTGAGTACCGTCGGAACGAAAACGTCAGGAATAACATATTGTTCCACTGGGTCTCTTTTCTGTGGCCAATGTCGGCACAGTACCTTGTCAGTCGACAGGAGAAATTGTGAGTAATTCACTGATAATGATGGTAAGGAGGTCTCATCGCCAGACTCTAAGGCATAGATGACCCTCCCCCAAATTTCATGTTTACGTTGTTCGACGCCCAATTCATAGAGTGAAACATTCGGCACGGGATTTTCCCCTGTGACCGCACCCACCACCGGAAAGTTTTGCGATAACGCGTCCGCTACCACATTTGCAAGTCCAGGCAAATATTTGAAGGTTGGGTTAAACTCTTGGATCGTCAGATACCATCGTGCAAGCCTAACGGATAAATTCTTACCTTATTCTTAATTCTTATATTTGGGACTTGAGGTCTCCTGGCTCAAGACCAAGGTCCAGGTGTTTGGAGACTTACTAGATGAAGCAGTACAGTCTGTTCATGCGTGTGGCGAGGACATTGAGATCTTGGAAAGTTTTACATACCTTGGTAGCGCATTCCATAATGACGGCGGGTCACGTCAAGAAGTCTTACGGCGGATTGGCATAGCCCACGGTGTTATGGACTCGCTCAGCGGGAGTATTTGGCGTTGTCGGTACCTGTGCAGGAGGACAAAGATCCGGATCTTCATGTCGCTTGTGATCCCTGTCTTACTCTATGGTTGTGAGACATGGACACTAAATAGTGACTTGAAGAGACGAATCAATGCCTTTGGTAATAAGTGTCTTCGCAGAATCATGGGGTATCGCTGGGATGATAACGTGTTAAATCAGCGATTGCACCGTGAGACTGAATCGAGGCCTATTACCTGCATAGTCCGTCAGCGCCAACTTCGGCTATATGGGCACGTGGCACGCTACCCTGAAACCGATCCTTCCCATCGGGTTGTGTCTGTAAGAGACAATCCGGCGTGGAGGAGGCCAAGGGGGCGCCAACAAGGCTCGTGGCTGGGGCAAGTTGATGTTTCTTGTCGAGAGCTGCTTGGTATGGGAAAGGAGCCTGCATGGGAACTCGCGCGTGGTGACCCCCGGGAGTGGCGTCGTAGGGTGGGCGAGGCGACGCGCCTCCCGGCGTATGCCCCCAATGATTGAATAATTGGAGACACGCCCAACATTCATGATCTTTTCCTAACTACTAACCCTTCTGCTTACTCTGTGAAACTATTCTCTCCGTTGGGTTCCTCCGATCACAATCTTATTTCTGTAACCTGTCCTATCACTCCGGTACCGTCTCGGGACCCACCTAAGTGGAGGTGCTTCTGGCACTTCAACTCAGCTAAGTGGGAAGACCTAAGGCAGTACTACTCTGATTTTCCATGGAATGATTACTGCTTCCATGTCAAATACCCATCTCTTTGTGCAGAGCGCATAACAGAGGTCATAGTCTCTGGCATGGAGGCGTACATTCCACACACTTTCTCTAATCCTAAAGCCCGTCAACCTTGGTTTAGCTCTGCTTGTTCTCATGCTGTCCGAGATAGAGAGGTAGCTCACAAACGGTACCGTAAGCATCCATCTCCTGATACTCATGCCCTTTATATTTCTGCCCGTAATTATGCCAAATCTTTACTTCAACTTACCAAGAACTCTTTCATTCATAGAAAATGTCAAAATCTTTCTGAATCAAATTCCTCTCGTGACTTCTGGCATCTAGCTAATAACATCTCAAACAATTTTTCTTCTTCATCTTTCCCTCCTATGCTTCACCCAGATGGCTCTACAGCTGTCTCATCTACTTCTAAAGCTGAACTCTTCGCTCAATCCTTCGCTAAAAATTCCACTCTGGTTGATGAAGGGCTTGTTCCTCCTTTGCCTCCACCCTCTGACTATATTATGCCTGTCATTAAGATCCTTCGGAATGATGTTTTCTTTGCCCTTTCTGGCCTAGATCCTCGGAAGGCTTACGGTCCTGACGGAGTCCTTCCTATTGTTCTCAAAAACTGTGCTTCTGTGCTTGCACCTTGCCTGGTCAAACTTTTCCGTCTTTGTCTATCTACTTCCACCTTTCCTTCTTGCTGGAAGTTTGCTCACATCCAACCTGTTCCTAAGAAGGGTGACCGTTCTAATCCTTCAAACTACCGTCCTATAGCTTTGACTTCCTGCCTTTCTAAAGTTTTTGAATCTATACTTAATAAGAAGATTCTTAAGCATCTATCTGCTCACAATCTTCTATCTGATCGTCAGTACGGTTTCCGTAAAGGGCGATCTACTGGCGATCTTCTAGCTTTCCTAACTGAATCTTGGTCATCCTCCTTTAGGGGTTTCGGTGAAACTTTTGCTGTTGCCCTTGACATATCAAAAGCTTTTGATAGAGTCTGGCACAAATCTTTAATTTCCATACTACCCTCATTCGGTTTCTATCCTTCTCTTTGTACCTTCATTTTAAGTCTCCTTTCAAACCGTTCTATTGCAGGTACTGTAGACGGACATTGTTCTTCTCCTAAATCTATCAATAGTGGTGTTCCCCAGGGTTCTGTCGTATCACCCACTCTCTTTCTATTATTCATTAATGATCTTCTAAGTCTAACTCAAAGCCCTATCCACTCCTACGCTGATGATTCTACCCTGCATTTTTCAACGTCGTTTATTAGACGTCCAACTCAACAGGAACTAAGTGATTCATGGAGAGATGCCACCGAGCGCCTAACTTCTGATCTTTCTATAATTTCTGATTGTGGCAAAGCAAACCTTGTTTTGTTCAATGCCTCAAAAACCCAATTTCTTCACCTATTTACTCGACAAAACCTTCCAGATAACTATCCCCTCTTCTTCAATGACACTCAACTGTCTCCTTCTTCTACAATGAACATCCTTTACATTTGGACTATCCTTTACTAAAAATCTGAACTGGAAATCTCACATCTCATCTGTTGCTAAAACAGCTTCTAAGAAGTTAGGTGTCCTGTGGCGTCTGCGTCCTTTTTTTTCTCCCTCCCAATTGCTTGCTCTCTACAGGGGCCTTATCCGCCCATGTATGGAGTATGTCTCACATGTTTGGGGAGGATCCACTCATACAGCTCTCCTAAACAGGGTTGAATAAAAAGCTTTTCGTCTCATCAACTCCCCTCCTCTGATTGACTGTCTTCAATCTTTAAATCACCGCCGCAATGTTGCTGCTCTTGCTCTCTTCTACCGTTATTTTCATGCTCACTGCTCTTCTGAACTTGCTAACTGCATGCCTCCCCCCCTCCCGCGGCCTCGCTGCACAAGACTTTCTACTCATTCTCATCCCTATTCTGTCCATCTTCCTAATGCAAGAGTTAATCAGTATCTTTACTCTTTCATCCCTTTCACTGGTAAACTCTGAAACTCTCTTCCTGTTTCTATTTTTCCACTTTCCTATGACTTAAATCTTTTCAAAAGAAGAGTAACAAGACACCTCTCGAACTAAATTGGCTCACACCCCTTTTTAATTTTTTTCTCTTACTGACTTCTTTATAGGGACTGGCAACTAAGCGGGCTTTGTGTTACCAATTTTTGTTGTACCCTTGGCCAGTTCCTTGTGTTGTAAAAAAAAAAAAAAAAAAAAAAAAAAAAAAAAAAAAAAAAAAAAAAAAAAAAATCCTGCGACTCCTCCCACTCCCAAAATTCGGGCCGCCTCCCCCGTCACCCCCTCCTAGGATGCTATCGCCTACAACTGCACCACCATCCAGGTCGGTCCACCCCGGTATTTCCTACTCCTCCATCACCACGGAAAACCGGTACAACCGGTACGGTTGCGCCCGTGACATCGGCAGAGGCTCTGCCTCTCCAGCCCCACATGCTGACCTCATCCACTCCACGATTGAGGTGGACATTCACCACCCGCCGTCCTCCCTCTCTCGGGAAAATGCCCCACCTGCCTCCTCTACCTACCGCGGCGCCTCTCGGACGCAACGCCTCCCTGAACCACCGCCAACCACGCCTCATTTCCTGCCCCGTCCACTTCCCGTCCCATCCACGCAACCGATACATAATGTCTTGTCTGAACTATTTACCCTCCTCATGGAAGCCTTCAACCTCCACCAACAGGGTGAGTCAATCCCTGCCATACTAGCCCGTCTTTGGCCAGCTCTCTCCTCCGTTCTCTCTGTCTTCCTCCAGTAATGCCCCTCTCCTTCCTCCAATGGAATGCCAGATCCCTCCCATGAAAGACACACGAGCTTAAGACCTACCTAGGGGACACATTCCCTTCAGTGGTAGGGTTGTGTGAGACGTGGCTCTCCCCCCACCTCTCTCTCAACCTGCCCGGATATACCATCCTCAGAAATGATAAACCCCAAGGGCGCGGGGGGGGGGGTGTCCTCCTGGCATTCCACGACACTCTTAACCCTTACCCCCTTTCCCTCCCAAAGTGGCAGCGAGGACGCCTAGAAGTGGTCGCGTCAGGATTGCCACAGAACAGGGCTGGCTCTCCGTGTCAGTCTGCTACAACGCTGACGGGGCCACCTATCAAGAACTTGAGTACTACTTTTCACTACTTCCTCCGCCTGTTGTCGTCATGGGTAATTTCAATGCCCACCACAGATGTTGGGAACCTGACATCCCTCTCCACCTCACCAACACCTCCGGGAGGGCATTATTCCAGGTCATCCTTGACTCGCCTCGCCTGTCCCTTCTATCACCCCCGGGTCTGCCCACCCGTTACCATCCTCACACTGGAGCCGGCACTGTCCTGGATCTATTCCTTGGGGACCCAGCCTTCAATGCAGTGCCCGTCACCACTGGCCCTTACATGGGGAGTGACCACCTCCCCCTCCTTGCCTCCTTCCCTGCCGTCACTGCCAGGCCTCACCCCGGATGCTTGCCTCGTTGGAGATTCACGCCTTCCGGCTGGCATCTCTTCGAGGAGGCACTTCAAGACCCGCCGAATATCTCCTCTCTTCCCCTGGATGAAGCTGCTGTCTCCTTCTCCACTTTCCTGGAAGACGCTGGAACGGCTGCCTTCCGTCGCTCCACACGCCGCGCCCCTCGCCGTCCGGGCAAGTCCTGGTGGAGCGAGGAATGCGCCCAGACGGTTAAGGCCCGTAAGAGGGCGTGGAACCAGTGGCGTCGTAGGCCTTCATTGCAGCTTGGGGCTGAATACCGCCGGCTTGATGCCATATGTTCCAGGACCATCCTCCTTGCCCAGAGGAAGGCATGGGGCACCCACTGCGTTTCCCTCTCTCCATCTTCCACCACCAAGCGTACGTGGGATTTTTTCCACTCGATGGAGGGCACCAAACGCCGCCTCCCACTGCCCCTCAAGGATGGGGCCAACCCCCTCCAGGATGACCCACAGAAAGCTGCTTTGCTCGCTTCTTTCTACCATGGCAAGATTGGTCTCTGTCCCACTCTACCTTCATCCCCTACCATCCGTGCTGAAATCCTTGATGCCATTGCCTCCCCAGGTGTCCCCGACCTCGTCAGACCTTTCACAACTGAGGAGCTTGATCAGACCTTGTCCACCTTGAAGCCTGGGAAAACTGCAGGCCAGGATAACATTCCATATGAATTCCTGCTTCATCTAACACCTCCCGTGAAGGCTGTAACACTATCCCTTTTCAACACCAGTTGGCTTCAGGGCATATACCCCACTTGCTGGAGATCCTCCACTCTGCTCCCTATACCCAAGCCTGGTAAGGAACCCGCACTTCCATCCGCATACCGCCCTATAGCCCTCCTCTCCTGCGTCGGTAAACTCCTGGAGCGGTTGGTGGCCACTCGCCTTTCCTGGTGGCTAGAGGATGGTCATCTCCTACAAGAAGAGCAATGTGGCTTCAGGCCCCGCAGGAGCACCCTAGATGTCCTGGCGCAACTAGAATATCACATCTGCGACACCTACCGGGGAAGGGAGGTCATGACCTCGCTCTTCATAGACTTGGAAGGGGCATTCGATTCTGCCCCCCATGACGGCATCCTACGAAAATTAGCTACCATGCACATCACGGGGCCCACCCGCGCCTGGTTGCAGAATTTCTTGTCTGGGAGAACTTTCCGCGTTGCTGTGGGTGCCTCCACCTCTCCGTCACAATCTATACGGAGAGGAGTGCCGCAGGGATCCATCCTTAGCCCTGTCCTCTTCAACGTCCTGCTCTCCGACCTTCACATCCCTCCCCACTCCCACCTTCTTATTTATGCTGATGATATTACCATCATCAGCCGGGCCAGCACTCAGATCCAGGCACAAACACACCTACAGGAAGCAGCCTCTGCCTTGGCTAACTGGATAAAGGCTTGGGGTCTTTCCGTCAATGCATCTAAGAGCCCCCTCATGTGCTTCACACTCAAGCCTGTCCCCTCTCCACCAACAGTCAGCATTAGTGGCTCCCCAGTTCCCTACTCCAGGACACACACATTCCTTGGTATGCGGTTGGATGGTCCTCGGCTTACCTGGTCTCCACACGTTGAACACCTCCGTGCTACTTGTAACAGGCGCCTCGACATTATGAAGAGGGTGGCTGGTGTCCGCTGGGGGGCCAGTCGTGACCTCCTATTGACATACTATCAAGCGGCAATCAGGGCTAAACTATCATATGGCAGCAGCATCTATGGCTCGGCAGCGCCTTCTACCCTAAAAAAGCTGGACATTCTACAAAATGCAGCCCTGAGGATTTCCATGGGGGCAATGATTGAAAGATTGATTTAATGCCTAAAAAGGTGAATGTGACAGACATCAGAGGTCATATGGCACTATGGCAAAGCATATAAAGGGGAGGGGTTAAAGAATGGGGGCAATGAGATCCTCCCCAGTCATCGCCCTTCACGCGGAGAGCGGCATCCCCCCACTGCAGGTGCACAGGAGAGCGCTCCTGTGCCAACACTACCACCACCTCATGACCCTGCCACCAACCCACCCCCTCGCCGCACTCTATGCCACCTCTGGTGTAGATCATCACACCCCAGTCTGGCTTCCTGGAGCACGTCAGCCTCTAATAATCCGTGCACTGCTGGCCCACTCTGTGCTGCACCTGCCTCCACCTCCTCTACAACCCACCAGCCCACACTCCCCAGTCCCACCCTGGCACGACATTTCTCATATGGTTGCCCTGCATATCCCTGACCTTCCTCCCAAACATTCAGCTGGCATCATGACAGCAACACTCTTCAGAGAACTGGACCTGTCCCTCTACTACCATCACCTCGAGGTCTACACTGACGGCTTCCACTCCCCCACCCTTCCTTCTACTGGCGCTGCCTTCTACGATCCCCACTCTAACCTCTGTAAGACATGGAGGCTGCCTCCTGAGGTTGACGTCCTGACGGCGGAGCTTTTCGCCATCCGCCAGGCCCTGGCTTACCTCAACACCACCTACACCTGTACCAGGGCTGAGATCTACACGGACTCTCTCTCCTCCCTCCATCTCCTCCTCTCCCGTCGCCCGGCATCCTCCACTGTCCTCGCACACACCCTTCAACGGATACTCCTCTACCTCACGTCAGTGGGCTGGGAGATTGCCTTGCAGTGGGTGCCTTCCCACTGCAACATCCGGGGCAACGAGGTTGCTGATGCTGCCGCCAAGATGGCTAGGGTTGTGCGGTATCAAGAAAATACCGGTATTGCCGATACCAGTTTACGGGAATAATACCGGTACGTCCTCACACCGGTATCAGTTACGATACCGGTATACCGATACCGTGCGAAATTACTGGTATTACCGGTATCGGTATTTGATTTCTTCGTGTTATTTTTTACTTGTCCATTCTGAGACAATTATTAACCTCTACAGCATCGACCCCCCTAAAATAAAGTTTGCCTATAGCGTCGGCCATTTCTTTTTTTACAATTCTTAACCCCTACCGTACAGCATAGACCCCCTAAAATAATGTTTCCTGTGGCGTCGGGCGTTGGCCATTTCTTTTTTTACAATTCGTAACCCCTACCGTACAGCATAGACCCCCCTAAAATAAAGTTGTATGTGGCGTAGGCCATATCTTTTTTTGTATCAGTAATTAGTATGTATAATGTAACCTCTAAATAAGGAAAATAACAATCATTTCATTCAAATTTCCTTTTAACATTTATTTTTGGACAAAGAGTTCCTGAGATTCATGGGAAAGACAGTTTAGATAGATATATAGCCAGAGCTGGGCAGTATTTGAATACATTTGTATTTAAAAAAAATTGTGTATTAAGAAATATATTTATAAATACAATAGTTTTCGTGTATTTAAATACAGTAATTAAATATTTTAATGAGTATTTAAATACATTGTATTTATTCTATTTTCTTTTTTTTCAGTTAATTTGGCCATAGACCCGCCCAACTATTTGGCAATCCTGATGTTACAGTGAACCAGTGTTTCCACTCTCAGGAAATTTCCTTATTTTAAGCAAATTTCGGCCTGAGAAGGAAACTTCCAAGGAAACGCAAAATCTAAGGAAATCCTAAGGAAATATTTTTTTCAGACATTTCTAGAGATAAGTAGATTAAGATTAAATAGACAGGTGAGATGATAATATTAACACATTATATTTTCCTTTGACAAAATGACCAAAGAACGAATTCTCGTTCCTAATTTCTTCTCATATGCATATCTGTAGCATTTATGAGGGCTCGAGGGACAGAGGAACAAAGTATAAGGAAGAGAAGAAGGATAAATAAGGAATAGAAGAAGAGAAGAAGGAAGAGGAAGAATCGCTGATAATGGTAGCCCAAGGAGGGGAGGCGAGGAGGACTTGCCGACACCACAGATCCTTATCAGCCGGCAAGGGGTGAGGAACAGCCACCTGCAGATTTGCTGACCACCGCTGAGGGTCCGTCCCGTCGTCCAACGAAGGGGGATAGGGAGACGGGAGTAAAGAAGAGAGAAAGCGAGGAATAAAGAAGAGAGAAGAGAAGAGAAGGAACAAGAAATGGGGAGAAGTAGAAAGGTATTGCTTATATTGCTGATGCAGCAGAGTTGCCAGCGATCGAGGAACCATCGCATCACCCCCTCACTTCATACATTAGATGATTAACTGTCACACTGATATAACCTTTGCCCTGTACCCACCAGCACCTGCAGACCACAGCTGCATAGGGAAGGCTGGCTGAGCTTCTGAACACAGGACCGGAGACAGAATTTATCTATACTCGGTTGGGCAGGCCTGCCTCGCGGGCCGGTGATCTCTTACGTGACCATAAGACTAGAGTTCGTTTAGTGCAGGAGCGATTTTAAAGAGTGGTATTCCTTCAAGCCTCCTCGGCGCTTTTCCGTGCTTGAGTAGGTGGCTGAGTTCCACTTGCCGCCCGTAACCGACCCCCGACGCCCCCCCGCTCCGCTTGCTCCACGGGGCGGGTACGTGCAAACTCTAGGGGCTACGACGCCCGCAACACATCCCCCCCTGTGGTTCTGCCTGGGCTTTCCTGGGTTCCCCTGGACCCCTCGGGGCATTGCGAGGCCACACAGGGGGTTTAAGGAGCCCGCTTTCCCCCTACGGGTCGGGGTGAAACCTACGGTGTCACGAGTCCTAAAACACACCCGCCCCTGTGGCTTCTTTTCTGGGAACCCAAGGATCCCGGGGCCCCTGCAGGGGGTTTAGGCCCCCTTGAGACCACGGGTCTACCAGGAGGCTACGGGGCAGATGGTGATGTATTAATTATACGGGCAGACAGGGCGGGCATAAAGGATCCCCCGGGGGTGTAGAAACCCAGGGACCCCGGGGGACAGGGGGGGTCCCCCCCCGGAAATCCCAGGGCTTTTACCACCCCGGGGGAGGAAAAGCCCCCGTATCTCCGACCCCAGGGGGGGGCCTGCCCAGTTTAATGTGATACGTAAGTACATATACATGGAAATATCCCCAAACCCCCGGTACCCTACGGGTAGGGGTCCTGGGGATTAGTTGTCATCCCACGTAGCGACCGATTGGAAAAAAAACCCCGTAGGGGTGGGGGGTCCGTAAAGTAGTTCACCCCCGTTGCCCCCCCTCCCCCAGAGGGCGTTACAACTTTTTCCCACAGAAAGAATATTGGGGAATGGGGAGGAGGGATCGGGGGTTGGAGCAAAGGGGTGGGGGCGGGGGGTGGGTGAGCCCCCGAGACGGGGGGGGTAGAGCTCCCCAATGACTCTGCATAAATCCCTGTCTACTGAGTCCATTCCCAAATCATTCCCCACCCTTTTTGGAACCAGTTTTCCCTATTTCCTTTCTAAATCTCGCCCTTTCCAGTTAAATCCATTATTTTGTTTACCTGGTTAAAGCCGTAAGAATTTTCCTCCCTTTCCCCTTTTATTAAATCCTTTACCCCACAAAAAAACCCTTTCTATCAACGTCTCATTTTACTGCTTTTCAAAAACTTTTCAGATCGCCCCCTACTCGATTTTCTCTCTCTTCGAGTTTATTGCTGAAAAACCCACACTTTACATCCTTTTCAGTATTTCCTTTTTGGTATATAAGTTTTCTCAAAACCAAATACATGACACTTATCTTTATCTCCCTTCCCTCCTTGTTGTCCCTCACCCCCCCACGCCTGTCCATGATGGGTGGGGAAGGGTGGGGGAGGCAGGAAAAGATATCGAGGGTGTGACTCGAAAGGGGTAGGGGGTTTTGAAAGTTGGGAAATAGGGGGACTTTTTATAAAAACCTTATAATAATTTTTTAATTTATATATATATTATATATATATTAAAATATTATAATATATTTTATATTATATATATATTTTAAAATTTTATTATTTTTTTTTTTTGTTTTTTGTATTTCTTTTTGATATAAAATTATTACAATTTCTTATTAGCTTTGTATGCTAAATTTCTTTATTACAATTGTATTATTTTATTTTTTTTAAACTACCATAGATGTAGTGTGTGGGGGGTGTATGTGTGTGTGGTGTGTGTGTGTGATGGGGTGTGTGTGGGGTGTGGGGTGTTGTTTGTGTGTTGTGTGTGGTGTGTGGTGGTGTCTGTGTGTGTGGTGTGTGTGTGTGTGTTGTGTGTGTGTGGGGTGGTGTCTGTTACTTGTGTGCAGGTGTTGTGTGGGGTTGGTGTGGTGTTGTTTGTGTGTTTTGTGTTTTTGGTGTGTTGTGTGTGCGTGTGTGTGTGTGGGGGGTGGGGGTGGGGGTGAAACTGTGTGTGCATTGGGTAGGATGTTTGTAGTATCAGTATCTGAATTATTATATTATGATCATGATCAATATTATTATTATTATTTTTATTTTTTATTATATTATTATTTATTTTTTATTATCATTTTTTTTATCAATATTATTTTTTAGTATCACTATATTGTTATGATTATTTATCGATTTATTTTTATTATTATTTTTACCCTTAAAACCTTTGAATTATCTTTATTATTATTTTTTATTTTATTATTTTTATTAATATTGTGTTTTATTATTATAATCATTATCATCTTTTATTTTTAATTATTATTATTGTTATTATTTAAAGGGCAGGGAGACACGTGAAACACGATTTTCTTCAAAATAGATGGTAAAGCCCCCCTTCAACTTTCCCCATAATGGAACACGAGTCCGAAAACAATGCAATGCACAGGCCGAGGGGTCCTGGTATATTGGGTCCATCGTGACCGACGTGAAGTCGTGACCGTCTTCCGAGGCCACGAAAAGTTAGTGCGGCACTAAAAAATCGGAGAAGCTCCCGCTTTTTGTACCCAAAAGCAGTGCTGTGAAGTCTATCTGACGCATCGATCATGAGCAGCTTTTGTGCACTATTTTTGGGTCGTCGTAGTTATCGTGACGATTAAAAAAAAAGTTTTTCGCGTGGATTTTAACCCCCCTTCCCCCTTTTGGACCCCCTTCCGCCTTCTCCCCCTTTTCATTCACCTCCCCCCCTCCTTGACTCCCTTCCCCCCCAATCCCTCACACGCGGTGATCCCCCCTTCACTCCCTAACCCCCCCACCCCTCACCCCATGGTGACACCCCCCCTGACTCCCATCCCCCAACGCCAGAACACCCCCCCCTCGACTCCCTACCCCTCACCCCCAGGTGAACCCCCCCCCGGGCCCCCCAACCCCCACTCCCCACATGGGTGGCACCCCCACCCCCCCCTTTTAACCACCAACGCCAACAACAACAACGCCCCTTTTACATCCCCAAAATCCCCTTGCCCCCTTTTCCCACCCCCACCAAACCCCTTTTTTATTACAACCCCCCCTCCCCCGTTTTTCCCCCCTTCTCCATACCCCCCCCCAAAACCCCGTTTCTCCCCTTATTCTACCCCCCTTCCCTTTTCCATCACATGGCAACCCCACCCCACTGTTAGGCATGTTGCAGCCTTGCCCTCTATCGTGTTTATTCTTTGGCCCCGGGCCCAGGGCACGTCGTGGTTATGGGTTAGCTCTATCGTGAGGGACAAAAATAACCTTTTAATTTTTCCATTGGGTAAAGTATTTCTTACAGCTGTCAGGGACTCCTCGTGCCCATTTTTAAAAACCCGTCATGCCCACATACTACGGGGCAGGGGACTTGTTGTGAGGCTATGGGGGTTTCTGCGTTTTTTCGGGGCCCAAATTTCCCATAGCGCAAAATTTTAATAAAAATTGGTGGCGCAAATCGGGGTTTCGATTAGGGAATGGTGAAGGTAGAGAGAGAGAGAGGAGGAGGAGGGAGAGAAAAGGAGAGAGAGGAGAGAAAGAAAAGGAAGGTAGGAGGGGGAAGGGAAAAAATGGAAAAGGGGAAAAAGAGAGAGAGGAAAAGAGAGAGAGGGGGGAAAAATAAAAGGAAAAAGAGGAGAAAAGGAGAGAGAGAGAGAGAGAGAGAGAGAAAAGGAGAAGAGGAAAGGAAAGGAAAAGAGAGAGAGGGGGAAAGAAAAAGAAAAAGAGAGAGAGAGGGGAAGGAGAGAGGAGAGAGGGGGGGGGGAAAAAAAAAAAAAGAGAGAGAGAGAGGAGAAAAGGAAAAGGGGAGAGAGAGAGAAGAGAGAGAGAGAGGAGAGAAAAAGGAGAGAAGAGAGAGGAAGGAACCAAAACTGTTTTTGCGCACCCAAAAAGGGGTTTGCATTTTGGTGGCAAAATCGCCCCAAAAAAAAATCTATCGAAACCCCCAAAAAATTTTCCCAAAAACCCCCCGAAACAAAGAGGGAGGGGTTTTATGTTTTCACCCCGATCTGTCTGTGGGGTCTTTTCTGTCTGTTTTGTTTTTAGTGAAAGGGTTTTTTCTAAAAAAGTTCCCCAATAGATTTGGGGCCCAAAACCCAAATACCAGGTCTAGGGGGAAATAAGGAAGACTAAATAATTTTGTAAAAAATCTATTGAAACTGTTCCCAGGGGGAAACCAAATTTAAATGAAATATTCGGGCGGAGGTTGGCCTACTGGGGGGTTGCCCCCCCCCCCCCCCCCCTGGGTTTTTCTCTTTGTTAACGGCTTCTGATCAGGGCGCTTTTTTTGTGACGTCACCAGGCGTGGCGCATCACTGCTTTTCGTGAGGGGGGGTTTTGGAACTGGGGAAAAATTTTGGGCAGATTTTGTTTGCGGATTATTTAAAAAAAACGGCTGATGGATGCAAAAAGTAAACAAACCTATTTGATATACTCGAAAAATTTGGCTTTTAAATTTGTTTTCTTTAAATCAGGAATGATGAAATGGTCTGGACGATTTTTTAAAGAAAGAAAAGAGGGGTCAGTCATATCTGATGTGTAAAACTCTCCGACACCCCCACACACACACGCACCCACACACACCGTCACCCCACACACACACCCACCCCACACACACCCACACACAAAACACCAAAAACACCCCCACACACACACACAACACACACCACCACCAACCCACACACCCACACAAACACCCACACACACACACCCCAATCCACCCCCAAAATATTTTTAAAAATTAATTATTTTAAATAATAAAATAATAATAATAATTTGGATGATAATAATAATAACAATAATGAAAATGATGATGCCATTGTTAACCATAATAATAGTAGACTAAGACTAATAATAATAATAATAACAATAATAATAACAATAATGAAAATGTGAGCTTGGCTAGATTTGTATAGTGACGCCTGTGTGATATGTAATGATCCGTTTTCTGTGATGGTCTGCCCTCAGGGGTAGAGGGAGGGAGGGAGGTTTCACAGAGCGGCATTGTCAGCTGAGCTGCAATCGGCCAATGATAACACGCGCCTCAGATTCTGAGGCTCTGAGCCAATGAGCGTTACGCTACCATACGTGTCTCGGCAGTCGGAGTAGTCACTAGTCAGTTCTTGGTCTTGGTACTAGTCAGGAGTCTGTTTCGAGAAAAAAAAAAGAGAAAAAAACATAATACCGAAATCCAATACGACCAAATAATATACCGATACCGGTATACCGATGCAATACTAATACCGATACCGGTATACCGAAAAATATAAATACCGGTAATACCGGTAATACCAGTGCTAAAATACCGGTATTTCGGTATACCGGATACCGATGCACATCCCTAGACGGCAGTGCGTTGTAGACAACACAAGTGTGAGGATGTACCGCTCTGTTATTAAACTCAAAGGAAAGACTGTGTTTCCTTGGAACCTCTGTTACTCTCCCTTTTTTAGATATATTAGTTACACGTAGATTCTTTACTACGACAGTTTACCACAAAACCCACCTTCACAGGTCTGGGTACTCATTACTTATCATTCATTCCCCATCTCTTTAAAATTAATGCCACAAAGACTTTACTGCATAGATGCTATAGTTTTTCCTCTAATTGGTTTAATTTTGACCAAAAAAAAAAATCCATACCAGCTTCTTCCAAGATAATTGATATCCCCTTAATATGATTGAAAAGTTACCTCTAGTTTCCTGAATGATAAGCTCAACCCTAAGTCGAACCAATCTAAATCTGAACCTTCTTCTGTAGTTTACATTACATTAAACTCCCATTTTATGATCACCTATAGTCCGGTGGCTGGGCCGGGGGACTTTGCAATGTTTGGCAACAATAATTCTTTTACTTTTTTCGATAGATATTAGGGTCTAAATGAAATTTAGGGTGGGTGGCCACTTGTCACCGGCTTGGCTTTTTCAGAATCCAAGATGGCCGCCAAGATGACCGCCATATATAACCAAAATATAAATTAGGCTGTAACTCCTGTTCTAAGTACAGTAAAAGGATGAAATTGGTGTGTAAATATATGTGTTAGAGACCAAGAAAGTGGATTATGATGTTATTGGATCATTTGGCGGCCATATTGATGGCATAAATCCAATATGGCCGCCAAAATACCTGTAAAAATGCCTAAATCACACTAAAACGAATATAATCTGTTGTACATGCAGTTGAATTATAAAGTGTCTGTATTATATGTGCTTTGTAAAGCATATAATATGATTCGCCAGTTTACAAGCAATATTGATTATGATAGCAAGCAAAATATAAGAAAACAAATCTATTTAGAATCGGACAACATTTATTGTAATAATTATCATCTCTCAAACATGACATTGCCGTGACTTAAAAGTAGACATACATGTAAAGTATATGATACTACCGATAATAATAATAATAATAATAATAATAACAATTATAATAATAATAATAATAACAATACTACTAAAGCTTGCGTGGATAATCACTGCGCGCCTCCGAAAAGGGAATGTTTACACGTAAGACGCACCATGTTTATAACAAAATAATGTAGAATATCAACACTTACAATTGTAGTTAGTATTTCGTTGCGTAGCCCTTCCTCTTGATGACCCTTTGAAGGCGACGTGGTACACTGTCAGCAAGATTTTGAAGGAACTCAGGCTTAAATTCTTCCCAACACTTTCGGAGCTCCATTTCAAGCTTGGGGAGTGTAGAGGTGTCACGTGAGCGGAGTTTGCCTTTAATGATGGCCCAAAGATTTTCTATGGGTGATATATCGGGAGAATTACCTGGCCAGTCATCTATTCTCCCAATCTTGCAGTCATCAATCCACTGTATCACATCTCGAGCTGTGTGGCAGGATGCTCCATCCTGTTGGAAAATCTGTGCCTGTGTCTTTTCAAAGCAGGCCTCCAGGTGGTCATTTAAAAGATCAAAATACACCACTTTGTTAACAGTTGTGTTCTTTGGGAAAATAACTAAGTTCCCAATACCATGAAATGTAAAGCAACCCCACACCATTAAACTGGGAGGGTGTTTTGTGGTCTTTCGTGTGTAGCGAGGCTCGGTGGGGTCTGAGCCGGGGCGTCGGTACACTTTTGCTGGTTCTCCTCCACTCACACAAAATGTGCTCTCCGTCATCCACAGCACAGCCGCATTGTCGAGAGGCCAATCTCTGTATTTCTTTGCAAAGTGAGCCTTTTTCTTTCCTTTGGGGTTCATTATCAGTGGCTTATTCCGGGCCCGGTAACACCTGTAGCCAGGTCACGTGCAAAGTTTCTGTTACAGTACGAAGCGACCATTACCAGGAAGAGTAGGATTTTCCTCTTCAGTTCTTGGCTGTTAACGGCTAGGATTGGCCATCAAGCTGTCGCCTAACACTCTCCTGGTTCGGTTACACGTTTTTTTTTGTTTCCCAGGTTGTTTTATTTTGTGAGCGGGAGATTCACCTTTCCGGCCAGCTTAAATCGGCGGATCAAATTTGCACTGTTCTAAGCTTTAGTCCTTTAAGCCTGAAAATTTCCTTATTATGATCCCAGCCCTTGTAAAGATCAATGATTGCTTGAATCGTTGTGCCATCCGTATGTTTTTCCACCCATTAGTAAATCCAGCAAAAACAGGCAAAAACACCGGATGTATGGGAACGCTGCAGGCTATAAGTTTCAAATCCTGCAAAAACTGTTCAACCGCCTATGGAAACCCCCAGGGAGGAGAGGGAGGAAACCCTCCCTCTTACACACCGGTGAGTGTGCAAGATGATGACGTCGCTGTCAGATATACGATTCATGCCTTCTGCATTCTTTTATAGCTTGGGAAAGCAACTTAAACCTGCGCGGTAAATCTCGATGAACGGATTCGGGCGCCAAGATCATCCGCGGCAAGCCTTGTGTAATAATAATATGAATAATAATGTGTAAGATAAAAATACTAATAAACTAATAATAAATGCAACAATTTGGCATTCCTTCACGTTGCCAAATGTTTCAACGTATATCAAGACATATTATACATGTTATACTCTAATAAATGGAAAGCTAAATTAATGCCCCAATGGCATCAAAATATTTTATATCTAGGAACTATTCATCGCCATCATCGTCGACCATCCATGTTGCTCGGTCGTTTGCCTCATCGCTGTCATCAGGGATCTTCGGCATATCTGTTGCACTCTCAGTGATGTTGAATGGATTGGAACAGGCAGTACCACCACCGCAGGTGCGAACATCGTGATGGGAAGTTGGCCGCCCCATACAAGCCACCATTCCCACCTCTACATGCTGGATCAGATGTTGCAGCCAATCTGGGACAGGTTGAGAATGTGCTCGGGGCCGTAGGCTACACCGGCCTCCATATTCGAGGGATGAGACACTTGTTAGTGTCAGAGCTTCCACCCGTGTTCCACTGCAGCGAGAGTTGGTGGATCCCCACTCAGGGGAACTGTAACCAGTGAGCGACTGGTGGTGTGCCTAAGAACGTTTGCTCAAAACGCTTCTGTAGTTGGGGGCAAACTACACAGCTTCGGTGTGCCTGCTGTCGATTTGCCAGTCTTTTGTGCCCATAGAGCTTTCTGGCGGTCGTGGTCATTTGAAGAGGTGGGAGTTGTAGGCCATAGCATGCACCATGAAAGCTGTTGCTTGTTCGGTGACTCAATCATATTTGCCAAGGGTTTTACCAAGTGATCCAGGAGTGTAGCCTTTTCGACGCACAGCGATGCTTTTGTTTTCCAATCAATAAGTGCGCAGCAACTGAATCACAAGCAGTTAGAGACATGAAGCGCCAAGAGCTCGGGTACGATTGGTGAATGTTTACGAGCGGTTTCCTTCACGTCAAGCACGATCCGACCCCATGATTGGAGATGCATCGTCAATGAGACTGGAGCTTCTCCTCAAGTAGTAGAAAGCAATAACGCGGAAACACGTCTCGTGTCGTCACACACGAACCCGCACGTGATGATTCTTGGATCTTCTTTTGCAGGTTGGATGGCCTGTTGAGTGATGAGTATGTCAGCTCTTCATGTGTGATGCTAGGTCCAGACGAGGCGACTTACGACCCTCTCGATACCTGCGTGTGGCCAGTCGTTTTCCACAGTAACCACCAATGGTGTGGGGTTTCTGTGTCGCATGCTGCAGGAAAGTTATCATCACTCAGGATCGCCAATCGCAAAGTAGAGTGTTTGAAGCTGTTTCTTATTGGCTGAGTTCTTAAGTATTGCGCCCGAGCCGACCGTGCAGTTTGCAGCGTGCAGGATCGGATGGTGCTCCACTGATGCGGTTACGGACTATTCTACCAGTTCATTCTCCACGTTTCTCAACAAAGGTAAGTAGAGTACGCTTGTACGTCTCACCATCACCCATCTTGTCTGTGGTACTCTTCGACGAGAGGACTCTGCTTACTGTGGTGGCACCTTGATTATACTCATTCGGTAATATGCAAGGATATTCGTCAATGTCATGGCAGACACAACCAGTGCTTCTGGAAAATCAAAGAACATCACCACCGATACTGGAACGCAATCGCTTAGGCCCCAGGCGTTGAGTCTTCATTTGTCTCTTCCTTTGGCATTACGCTTGCCCAATTATTGAGGGGAAGGACGATCATTACTAGATACGCAATTTTGTGACATCTAATAGTAGAGATCCATGCAGATAGTTCTTTTTCGTTGTCCGATATCATCTGGCAAAGGTTACTAGCTGCCAATATTGTGTCGATTTCGTTGAAAGACTGTATCAACTTCCCAACCCCACAGTTGTAAAACAGTCTTAAGAAGCATTCCTGGCATCCTTGTGGCCTCTGTTTCAGCATATTCATCGCTCCACGTCTAGATCCTGCAACAGAAACGTAGATCGTGAGAGAGAGTTACTGATATATTGTGGATGTCACATTGAAAGCACACAAATATGAACCCATCCACCAATGCTATTACGTCAGAGTGGGGCTGTAGGTGGCACGCGGTGGGCGCCTTCTAAATGGCATAATTTCTTCAGAATTTAAACATGTCAATCACAATGCATACCATGCAAGATCATTGTTCAATTGCATTCATAACCGATAATGTTAGTTTTTGGTGCGATTTTGTGTGATTTTGGCATTTTTACCATGTATTTTTGGCGGCATATTAGATTTATGCCATTCAAGATGGTCGCCCAAACGATCCAATAACATCATAATTCACTTTCCTTGGTCTCAAAACATATATGTAGACACCAAATTTTATCCCTTTTACTCTACTTAGAACAGGAGAGTACACCTAATTTATATGCTGGATTATATATGGCGGTCATCTTGGCGGCAATTTGGATTCTGAAAAGCCAAGCGGTGACAAGTGGCCACTACCAGCCTAAATTTTATCAGACACTAAGTCCTATCAAAATAAGCCAAAAAAAAACGATTGTTGCCAAACATTGCAAGGTTCACTGGAAATTATGGGCTCTGCACCGGACCTATAGGATTTTTGAGAATCACATATTAAGCATAGATAAGGAAGGGAGCCTGTGTTGCTAGTGATTTAGTGGTTTATAGAAGGTGTGTTGTATGTTAAAATAGTGACTATTAGTGTTATGGCGTGGCCGTGCTACACTCTCCCTGTCACCGCAACACCCTAAATCAACCCTTATCTAAGTGACACGCAGTGCTACCACCGTGCCACCGAGATATAAGGGCCCCGGTGGATCGACCGTGACCGTCACACCGATTAAGGATACCACCCGCTCCGCTCCCCGTACAAGTTTACCTACCTAATAAATGTTTATCAGCAAAAAGATTATACTGTTATCTTCGGAAATGTTTGTTCTATAATATTATCAAATAAAAAACCGTTAAAACACACAAAGAAAGAAAAGACCATTAGAGACTTTCAAGAAATATGCATTAACTTAAACCCTCTTTCGCCATTTTTATATTTTGCTCGCAAACATTTTACAGGAGAATATCAATAGAACGCGGAGGTTTTTTCCCTTTAAAAAATTTTTTTTTTTCCCATAAAAAAAAAAAAAAAAATTTTGGCCCCATGGGTTTTGGTTTTTTTTTTTTTTTTTTAAAAATTTTTTTTTTTTCCCCTTTTTTTTAAAAAAACTTTTTTTTTTTTTTTTTTTTTGGGGGGTTGGGGTTTTTTGGGGGGGTTTTTTTTAATAAAAAGGGGGGGTTTGGTTGGTTTTTTGGGTTTTTTTTTTTTAAAATTTAAAATTTTTTTTTTCTTTTTTTTACCCCTTTTTTTCCTTTTTTTTTTTCCCCTTTTTTTTCCCCCCCCAAATTTTTAAACCCTTTTTCCCCCCCCCCCCCCTCCCCCCAAAATTTTTTTTTTTGGAAAAAGGGTTTTTTTTTTTTGCTTTTATTTTAAAAAAAAGGGGGGGGAAAAAAAAAAAAAAACCCCGGGGCAAGAAAAAACAAATTTATTTTTAGCCAAAAAAAAGGGGGTTGGGGGCCCGGGGTTTTTTTTTGGGGAAACCCGGGTTTTAACCCCAAAACCCCAGGGAGCCTTTTTTAAAAACCCCGGTTTTTTTTCCCCCAAAAAATTTTTTAATTTCAAACCCCGCCTTCCCCCAAAATTAAAATTTTCCAAAAAGTTTCCCCCTTTTTTGGGCCCCCCCTTTTTTTTCTTTTTTTTTTTTTTTTTCCCCCAAAAAATTTTTTTTTTTTAGAATTTTGAGTATTTTTTTTTCCTAAATTTTTAAAAGGGTTTTTTCCTTAAAGGGGTTTTTTTTAATTACCCAGTTGTTTGGTTTTGAAAAAATTGGGTCGGGGGTTTTAAAATTTTGTTTTGGCCCAGGGGGAAAAATTTTTCCCCCCCCCCCCTTTCCCTTTTCCCCCAAATCCTTTTTCTTTTTTTCTTTTTCCCCCCCTTTTATTCCCTTTTTCCCCCCTTTTTTTTTTTTCCCCCTTTAAAGAAAAGGGGGGGAAAAAGGGGGGGGGAAAAAAGGGGGAAAAGAGGCCCCCGGAAAAGGGGGGGGTTTAAAAACCCTGGGGGGGGATTAAAAAAAAAGGGGGGGTTTTTTTTTTTTTCCGGGGGAAAAATTTTGGGGGAAGGGAAGAGGGTTGGGGGGGGTTTTTAAACCCCCAAAAAATTTTTAAAGTTTTTTTTTTTAGAGGTCAAATGTCCAAATGCGAAACCTCCTGCTTTTCCCAGACTAGAAAAGCCCTCTTGTCTTCTACCATGATCCCGAGATTTTTATTTTTCAGATTTCCCCCCATTTTTTTGGGCTTGAAAGACCTTCATTCCCAGGGGTAGTCAATTTTTTCTTTAAATGGGTCCGGGTTTAAAACCTCGAGAAAAAAAGTAGGAAGAAATTTGTCAGGACTCCAGAAATGACTTTATTACTATTTTACACATATCTAATTCTTTTACTAAATTGTTTGTTCTGCCTTTAAAATTTAGCTTTTATTACTGTTCGCCATTTGGGCTTGATGTATAAATAATGGGCCTTGATGCTTTTGGTACATTTGTCGTCCCCCGCCACTAGACTGGCGGGTTTGAACCACCAGGGCCACCCCCACCACCCCCACTCCTCCGCTCAACCTCTCTCTCCCCTTCTCTCTTTCACTTATCTCTTTCTCCTTCTCTCTTCTCTTTTCCCGGGGCTTTCCTGTTTTTTTTTGGGAAAAGAGAGAGAGGAGAGGGAAGAGAGAGAGGGAGGAGAGGGGGGAGAGAGAAAAGGGGAGAGAGGAGAAGAAAAGGAGGCGGCCGCCGCCGCGATTTATTTATTAACGCTAGTTTATACAGCACTACTGCATTTATCAGAAAACGAATACATCAACGGAAAGCTAATAAAATTCTGCTTTATTGATATCTTTCATTTATAAGCTGTCCACAAATTTTTACAAGACGACGAGTTTTAAGTAAATGTTAAGTTCATCATATTTCTTCGGGTTCATAATGAACCTTTATTTAATGTTTTTACTAAGGGTTTTTTTATTTTTTGATAATATTATTGAACAAATATTTCCGAAGATAACAGTATATCCTATATACATGTATAACATAATACTGCGGGTTTATGCTTGAGAACTTCCGCGGGTCTTGGGTAAATGAAGAGGCCCTGGTACTAAGATTGCGCCCATAAATGGAGTTGTCGCTACTCTATTATTCAAGGTCCTCTAAACCAGTTGAGTGTGCCGCGGCCCCCTGTCATTCTTGTATGTTGCCGCACGATATAACGGATCGCAAAAAATTCTTGTGTGTGTACTAAACTACAAAGCCGACTGGACACCCCTGCCGCTATCTTTTTCCCCAGCAGGAAAACCTTCCCCACGGGTTTACCAAGGCCACATTTTCTACCCTAGTTTTGTAAATTCTAGCGCCTCCGTCTGGGCCCCCTCCCTTCACTTATTTTTCCCCCCCTCTTTCTCTCTCTCATCTCTTCTCTTCTCTCCTGCTCTCTCTCTCTCTCTCTCTCTCTCTCTCTCTCTCTCTCTCTCTCTCTCTCTCTCTCTCTCTCTCTCTCTCTCTCACAAACACGTAATATTGGAAATTTATTATATTCGTAAATGCATAGATATTATTTCAGCAAGATTAGAGAGAGAGAGAGAGAGAGAGAGAGAAGAGAGAGAGGAAAAAGGGGAAAGGAGAGAGAGAGGAGAAGAGAGAGGAGAAGAGAGAGAAAAGAGAGAGAGAGGAAGAGGAGGAGATAGAGAGAGAAAAGAGAGAGGGGAGAGAGGAGAGAGAGGAGAGGAGGGGAAAGAGGGGAGAGAAGAGGGGAGAGAAGGGGGAGGAGGGAAAGAGGGTAAGGGGAGGGAAACTAGAGGTGGACGAGGACAAAAGAGGAAAAGGCGGGAACCGAGAAGTTTTTAAAAAATAAGGGGGAAGAAAAGAAGTCGGACCCTATATTATGTTAATGATGACTGCATGTTATGCCATACTATGAAAAATCGACCGATATATATATTTAATATATTAGGTTTGCCCTAATATGAATTTAATGCAAGTAGTATAGGTATTGTATGTCAAATATGATATATATGGAGTCAATGATGCAATAAACACATCACATTTCAAACAGGCAACCATGAAATGGCTCTGTGATACTCAATCAACATAAAATTTGGTGACACAATTTGTGTTTTGGTGTTTGTTAAGGTTTTGCCGCCTCAAATCCTACTCTCGTAGGGAGCTAATTTAGGGTGAACCCGAGCACCCTTAGCCTCGCGGTCTCGTAACCGGTGACAAAACGGTTTGAGCATCACCCTCAGAGGTGCTATGAAGTTTAAGCCATCTAGGGTAATACTTTATAAGATCCCTTAACTCCTTCGAGCATCTATTCCCTGAGTCTGACCTTGGTGGTCTGGGTCTGAGTTTGGGAGGCTATTAACTTTCCTAGTACAGCCTTTGCAACGGAACTCTAGTAGACATAATTTTCCTTATCAGTTGAGTGGTGCATTGGATTTATTATTATATAATAATACATATATATATATATATATATATATATATATAATATATATATATATATACATATATATATATATATATATATATATATATATATATATATTATATATATATATATATATATATATATATATATATATATAAATTATAATATATATAATATATATTATAATATATATATATATAACTAACTCAATATACTCACAACTTTAATATCTTTTATGTTTTTTTTGGGTCAATTATTAAAGCATTTATTTTGCTGTATGTAACGTCACCTTAACACTAGAACACTTACCCTATGGCTGCGTCACACCAACCTTTACATGGGGTGTGACATACCCCATTTTGGAAAATCAATAAAAAATACTTGCACTCAAAATTAATTAATTCTACAAAAATGAACATGAAGTACAAAACATATTGTTACGAACTTTACCTGCCACCACGTCGTAACAACCTTACCTACAAGTTCGGTGGTCTGCGCGGAGAGGAGAGTGATGTGCTACCTGGGGCGGTTTAGGCCACTTACCCGAGCTCACTCCGAGCCACTCACTCTTACACACCATGCCACACACCCAGGGAAAGATAAACACCTCCACTTTCTTCATTCCTGTACTCACAGCAATCTCCTACAATACACGTCATAACCCTCCGACCTCTTCACCGGCCGTCGCAAGGGACACAACACTTCCACAGTCCTTTTGTTACTACAGCCACCGGGCGGCGGGAAGGCGGCCCCTTCTCATACACACCGGTAGGTCACACATGCACACATTACACATTAGTGTGAGGTCCGTTAGTAATCCGTTGACCCCTCACACTCCTCTGTTACTACAGCCGCCGGGCGGCGGGAAGAGGCGGCACTCTCTTACGCCCACGGTCCCGCCCGACGCACGCCCAGGAACACAGCCGGCTGCTACCTTTCACCAAGGCCGTTAGCCACAGGGGACTTCCTCTACCCGTGGCTCGCCTGTAAAAAGCAACCACAGCCCATCCCTGCTTCCTGGCGCCGTCGTCCCCTCTGGGCAGCATCTGCCGGAGTTCCTCTCCCAACGCTATTCCTGGCCCGACTGCCCGCGGCGTTCCCTGTTCTGCCTCTGTCTCCTCACGCCGCCTTCCTGCCACAAGCCAGCCAGCCAATCCCTTGGCTGCATTTCTTGGAAGCAAGTGCCGCTTCCAACGGCAGTGCTTGGCGGGAATGTGCATGGTGTCGCTACCATTAGGAGACTTTGGCGCGAATGACGTCACCCTGATGAAGGCACTGGCGGCGTTCATAACAATATTCTTTCATTTTCCTACCAGAACAAATAAATTCAACAGAATACTAATATTTTTAGGGGTAACTAAAAGAAACTTCGAAGCTTTTGAAATTTGCTATATGCCTTTACATAAAAATTGATAATAAGGAAACAGTTGAAGGCAAAGATTTGAAGTTTTGTCCAGTCATACCCAGGTTATAGGAGCATCAGCTGAGAGAGTCTCAAGCATAACGGATGACAACGAACTGTACGAGACTTAAGCAAAAAAGGGGCATTTTTTTGGAGTAAAAAAATGGTATTTCTATCTTTATTATTTTTTTACTATTTTATATTTTTTTCTATAATCCAAAAACGATCCCAAATGAATATACTAATGTTCTGCGAGTAAAATGAGTGAGTTTGAGAAATACCAAATTTTGATAACCGTGTTTTTACCCTGTTAATTGAACAATAACTTAAAGGGGATATTCATGCATGTGAATAATTTACTTTATTATTTTTTTATTATCTTAGGTGTATTTAGTAGCGACATATTTATGCAAAATGTTTCTCTTTTAAGCTCCGCCCCTTGCTAAGATGACTAAGCTTGTCATCACAAAATACGATTGTAGCGCTGCCAAAGACCTTTCTTGACGTTGCCGAGAGTAAAAGTGTCGTACACTTCATTACCTTCTACCGAGGCTCGAGGAATATCGTTAAGGTTGACATTATTGAAGGCACAGCAAAGAGTAGTAGCGTGACTGTCAGTATTACACATCGATATCTAATTGTTTTGAGCTCCTTAGAATGCCTAGTATTGTTTTCTAAATTATAGATGGACATGATATCAAACTTAAATGTTTAGGGCGCTATGAAAAATGTTATTTGAATGAGGCGTTTAGTTTGCAAGCCTTCGCTACCACCTCTAACTCATCTTACTCACCGTGACTCATCTCATCAACTGCAATTATTCTCCGTCTGCGCCTGTTTCCGAAGAGAGAAGCGATGGTGCAACGAACGGACGTTAATGAGTGTTTAATTGCGAATAACTTTTCCTACGACCGGCACCCCTGGGATTAAAGTTTCTCATTCACTCATCTACACTTACTCATCATCTCAACGCCAGAAGGACATGTAAAGAGGACATTCCCAACGTTTTGTCATGTGAAGGGGGGAGACTCTCCATATACTCGCGAGGACAACGAGGGACGTAACTTGGACGGTACCTGCAACCTGGTTCTACAAGCAACAATTAAGCTAAGTAGCTACAAACATTTTAGCTGACTCTACAATTACACTTAATTATTTAATTGCACAAACATGAGGAATTATTTTAGTTTCTTATCATTGATAGGGAATCTTATCAGTGAATCTATTTTGCCCTTAATACGTTTTCTTTCTCTAGAGTCTAGACGACTCTCATACTAGTGAAAGAGAAAACAGTACTTTTTAACGGGGACCTCCGTAACTTATTATTTATCTGACAATTTTTCTTTTTCCTCTTATGGAGGCGTTTTGCCTATGTAATTAATAAATTATAACTACGTTATTGTCTCATGTAATGGCAAAAAGTAAGGAAGAGTTAGAAGAACTTCCTGAAGCTTATCTAAGTCAACGAACAAAGGGTGGTGAGTCAAGTTTATAAACGGAAGAAAACGTAGAAGATTGAACTTCAGACTTAAATAAACTTTCACTGAGAAGCGGTAAGCAGTATCCCAACGCTGCCACCAAAATGTTCTGGTTTTCCCTTTTCGCGAGTAATTCTACTCACATAGGTACTCATCATAAAAGTCGGAGATGAGTAATGTCCAGTAACACACGTTTCAATCACTGTATACGCTGGAAAGTAAATCTGTGGTTTCGTGAGGATGTAGGGATACGCCAGGGTAGTAAAGGTATTTTAATGATGACAATATATATTCACACGACGAAATGTACATGATTCCCTGTTACAATCTCCGTCCTACCCTGGCAAAGGCTATCGCCGCTCTCCTGTCTGTAGTCGCCGGCGGTAAGCCGCCGCTCCCCTGTCACGCAGGTGACAACTGCTCTGTTTATCTACTACACATATACATCTGCTCCATTACTAAACATATAACAAGGAGCAAGTAATGTTTCTACCATAGAATACACTGATAATATAACTACTCTATGTAAATATTTATTATGTTACCATCTATTTATAAGAGATGGAAATAAGCTCAGTGACCTATCTCCAAACCTGCCGGTTTCTCTATACTGTTGACCCAGCAGTAAGCAACTGGGGCCGGCAATACAATGTGCTACGCCCATACCTATCACACCCATACATATGCCTTTAACACTCGAGTGTTGATCTTTTGCTGAGTAACAAGTTGATTGGCTTCCTCACACGGGAATAGTTTGACAAACTGCTAGCGACAGGCAACGTCAGATATGTTGGGGTTCCACAGGACAAGTCTACTTGTGGTCACCGCAGGGGAGACATCGTAGCTTTCATTCACATCTGCTAAAGGAATCTATAGGTAAATACACGGGAATTTTTCACCAACAATATCGTTATCGTTGTCATAATCAAAGATAAGCTAGACATTTAGTTAATTTATATGTTAGTGCAAAGACTAAGGTATAGAATAGTCTTTGGTTAATGTAAGGACAATAATAATGATTAATAATGATATAGTATTAACAAAGTATACAAAGTATCAGTCCGCCTAAAAGTCAATTTGACTGACTGTTTGTTGTTTGCCAAGCAACTCCCTGAACACACGGCATTCCATTCCGGCAAGCAAGGCGAATATTGCCGTTTTCTGGAACAGTATGTGGTATGAGGGATTTCTCAAGGCAATCACAGCTGTCCAAGCTCGTGACGTCACATAGGGGTGGAGCTTAAGTGGTCGCTGGGTTATATAACCTGTGTTCTAGTTAACATCCTTTATAATGTCTAAGCTAGGTTAGGTTAGGTTTGGTTTGTTTAGGTTAGGTTAGGTTAAATTAAATAGTTTAATTGGTCTAATCTAAAAAAATCACATACATATATGAGCCCAGTGATCACGTAGGCTCCACCCCCAATGTGACGTCACGAGCTCGGACATCGGTGATTGGCTCGACATCTCCACAGCACATACTATTCCAGAGAACGGAAATATGCCGCCCGGTTAGTGAGTGTTTGTCGCAAGCTGTTTGTCGAAAATCGATCAGCTTGATGTCACTTGAACACTGTTGTTTCTCACATTTTTCATTTTACCATTTGTCAATGAGTTGAGTTCAGTAACAGTGACCTTGAGAGAAGCAGCTGCTATACTCTGTTGAAGGGTGGTGAATGGAGTTAGTGTTCAAGGAACCATGGTCTTGGCTACCGCTAAGCCTCCTCACCCGATGCTTGTAACTAACGCTCGGCTAAACTTTACATCTATTTATATGTTTGCTTGTGTAATATTATGTTCATTTGTTTTTTTTTCCTTTTTTTTTTTAAGTTTATTGATTTGGGCAAAATATTCGCATATTCGCAAACAGCTACGAGTGGGAGTGCGAATGCGAATGCGAATATTGAAAAAAACATGCGAATATTCGCAATTGCTAATGCGAATGCGAATATTCGGTCCATCACTACTATGTACTATATGCACTTTGGTACTATGTACTCTAATGTGCCTATATTATGTATATTTTGCTGTAGTACTTAAGTTAACTCTTTGTCTTGATGTTGTTGCTTTTTTTCCTGCATGCCTTCGGGTGATAATATAATAATAATTATTTTTATTATCATTATTAGCGTAACCAACCGTCACACCAGCGAGTGGCGATTGTGTAGTATTTCCAAGAGAAGGAGAACCCCGCCAACCGTCCAGCCGTGGGCCACGAGCAGGAAGGCGCCCTGCAGGTGGTGCAGGGAGAGGGGAAGTAAAGGACCGCCCGACACCTCTTCACCGCTGTCGCTTCCGTTACCTTCTCTTCCTCCTCGTAACTCTTCCTGTGTTTACATGAAATGCAATAATTAAATATATATTATATATATATATATATATATAATATATATATATATATGATATATATATATATATATATATATATATATATAAAATATATATAATATATATATATATATATATATATATATATATATATATATATATATATATATATATATATATATATATATTTTATATATATTTTATATTATATATATATATATATATATATATATATATATATATATATTATATATTATATATATTATATATATATATATATATATATATATATATATATATATATATATATATATACTAGCCGCAAAGCCGCCCTCCAGGCGGACTTTTTGGCTAGCTCCTGCGGAGGGCTATTGGTGGGCCCACCAAACACAGACTCTCCAGATAGCCCCTTCTAACTTACCTGAAATCATGGATGTAGAAATGTATGTATTAACGCCAAGCCATTCACATCACCCTCAACCCAGTCACTCACCCATTACCCATCACCCCCCACCCATTCACTCACCCATTACCCATCACCTCCCACCCATTCACTCACCCATTACCCATCACCCCCACCCATTCACTCACCCATTACCATCACCTCCACCCATTCACTCACCCATTACCTATTACCACACACCCATTCACTCATCCATTACCCATCACCCCCACCTATTCCCTCACCCATCACCCATCACCCCAACCCATCACCCCCCACCCATTCACTCACCCATTACCCATCACCCTACATCAAGGTTTCCTCAATTCTTGCAACCCACTTTTTGTTCACAATTCTCGGTAATTGGCTACAAAAAAATAAAAAAAAGTGATCGTATCATCCAATAAGTAGCGTTAAAACCTTCCCCTGGTTAAAACCTGGTTCAAAACCTGTGCCAAATGCCGCATGTTTCAGGAAAGTTAGAAGGGGCTATCTGGAGAGTCTGTGTTTTGGTGGGCCGAAGGCCCACCAATAGCCCTCCGCAGAACTAGCCAAAAAGTACCCACCCGAGGGCGGCCCTTTGCGGCTATTATATATTATATATATATTAATTTTATTATATAATTATATTATATATTATTATATTTTTATGTATATAAGTTTAAATGTATAATATATATATATATGGAATAATTAATATATAATATTATAATATATATATTATATTATATATATATCTTCTCTCCTCTCTCTCGTCTCTCATCATTCTCTCTACTCTTCATCTCGTCTCATGCTATCTCGTAACGTCTCTGGATTCTCTCTCTCTATTGGTCTCTCTTCTCTCTCCTCAAAAAGGGGGTAAAACATGAGGTGGTCGGAAACGGACAGGCCTCTTACTGTGGCCACCTTCCTTCTCATGTTTGTTGTTAGAGATATATAAGTTTTAGAAGACCTATCTCACACTATTTTTTAGGGTTTCGTTTTCATAATAGCCTACACTCATTAATATACCACAACTTCTTACCAATGCTGCTTACCTTATACCAATGCTGTAAGAATCCTGTCTCCTGTAGGCGGTCAATACTGTTGTCGAAGATGCCCTTCCACGGAGTGTGCCGCTGGAAGTACCACACTGATGAGTAAGTAGGGAAAAGCCCCTCATCCAGCAAGTACCAGTTGTTCAGCTATCCAAAGGAAGAGTATTATCGCTGGGTGGTGGCTGGTGGTAATGCAGAGAGGAGAGAGAGAGAGAGAGAGAGAGAGAGAGAGCGAGAGAGCGAGAGAGCGAGAGAGCGAGAGAGAGAGAGAGAGCAAGCGAGCGAGCGAGCGAGCGAGCGAGCCAGCCAGCCAGCCAGCCAGCCAGCCAGCCAGCCAGCCAGCCAGCGAGAGAGAGAGAGAGAGAGAGAGAGAGATATTTGAGGCTGTGCCCGCCGTCTCCAGGGAGTGCAATCACCCTCCTCCCTCTGATGGGGAGTTTTCAAAGCTAAGCCGCCAGATGTCTCTCGCGCTCTCATATCCTCTGCCCTTTGAGCCTGAATGATCTATCATTTACCGTAAATTCCCTGTACTTTTTCGGGACATATCAGAATTACCCTTCAATACAACAACTGAAACAGTTCCTAATAAAAAATGTAGTTTATCATTTTATTTGTCTGCAGTGGATGAAAATATTGGCAAAAGAATTGAATATTTGAAAACTCAATCTTTAAAAATCGTCTTATCATGAAAACACGCAAGTTCAAGCAGAATGAGGCTTCAGGAAATATCTGCTTGTAGGTAAGCATTCACTGAGTACCTGTTATAGGTGTATATGTCTCTCTTACGACGAAAATATAACCAAAACACAGTGTGGCGTTCAACCTCTCCACAGAAACCATCCCGCTGGCAGGATCTGCTATAGCTCACTTTCCTGTTGTCATCACACACTCAGCACCGCCGCTCCCTTATACCTCACGGCTCACATCCCTGATACTCCTAACCCCTCAACCCCAGAGGCTGTCATCCTAACTATCATCACCCGCTGATCTCTTCACACTGTCTGTCCTCTACTGGAATATTCGCGGCATCCGCTCCCACATACCGGAGACTCGTCTCCTTATTTCGTGTTCTGAGCTTCAAGTTATGCTGCCTCCGAAAACACTTTCTTATTTACCCCCATATCCTGATTTCGAATTACGATTTTGTTTCCTCTTATTGCCTTGTTTGTCCTCCAGAAAACAACCCATATGTTTCTCTAAACGTAAATTCTCACTCTACCGAACTCATTGTCTTTAAATTAAGACTCCCTGTTTCGCACTTACTGATTTAGTCTTGTTCCTCTAACAGATAAACCTGTTGACATAGGATAAACCAGAGGACTATAGGGTATTCAGAGGGAATTAAGGGTTGATTGATTGATTCAGAGAGAAGGGGATTGAGGTGGAGGCGGAGCTATTTAGTAAACAAACATTTCTACTGTCCTGCATACAGGACTGTCATTGAGTTGCCAAGCACTTTAAATTATTTCTTGGCTAAATGTTCGTCGTAAGAGAGACATATACACATAAAACAGGTACTCAGTGAATGCTTACCTACAAGTAGATATTCCCTGAAGCCTCATTCTGCTTGAGCTTGCGTGTTTTCATGAAAAGACGATTTTTAAAGATTGAGTTTTCAAATATTCAATTCTTTTGCCAATATTTTCATCCACTGCAGACAAATAAAAGGATAAACTACATTTTTTATTAGGAACTGTTTCAGTTGTTGTATTGAAGGGTAATTCTGATATGTCCCGAAAAAGTACAGGGAATTTACGGTAAATGATAGATCATTCAGGCTCAAAGGGCAGAGGATATGAGAGCGCGAGAAACAGGCTTGAGCGTGAGCTTATTAGAAAACTCCCCATTCCTCTCCCTCTCCCTCTCTCTCCCCACCCGTCGTCTCTTCCTGTGGGGACTTGATAGAAACTTTTAAGATCCTAAAAGGATTTGATGTCATTAATCAAGAGAATCTATTCGAGCGTTCTCCTTATCCTATCATTCTTCACTACGAAACTTCCATGTTCCTATCTTCTTTAGGGACATGGTATCCTTTTCCAACTGTCCTCCTACATGTAGTTGATAGTTAGTAGTATGTAGTACAACAGATACCCTAGTTATGGATCAATAGGTCTCCTGGTGTCTGTTATTCCTATGTATTCCTATGTATTCCTCTCCCTCTCCCTCTCCCTCCCCACCCCTCTCCTCTCCCTCTCTCTACCCATCCCTCGCACCTTTCCTACCCAATCCTACTCCTTCACCCACCCCACCACACTCCTCTCCTTCCCCAGCCTCCCCAGCTCAACCTCAGCCCACATTAACACAGGAGCAGGACGCGCACCCTACACGTGGGGAAAACAGCGCCTCCAGCCCGAGTGAAGAGAGTGACTCTGGAAGGCAACGCTGCCCTCAGCAAGGCACCCGGCAACCCCGAAGGTAGAGGAAGGCAGCTTCAAGGACAACCGCCTCAGGAGAAGCAGCGCCTGAGCCAAGGCAGCAGTCACGCCAAGAGACAAGCAGCCCAAGGCAGCAGCAGCGACAAGGTCATAATCGGGACCAGGACCGGTATTACCAAAACTTAATCATAGCTGTGCCCGAAATGTTTCATTACTCTTGAATATCATACATTTTTATCATACGCCATTTATCATAATTTTGATCTACACATTTTCTAATCTAGCGGGGGTGGCCAATTTCCTACAGACTTGTCTACTACACAGACATCTACCTAAAATCTAGCGTATTTAGAGTAGTGACATATGTTCCTAAGAGATAGGCTCCTGAGCACACAGTAGGTGTAGGAGATATGGCCTGAACCTGGTTTTGTGTAGAAATATGACCGCCCATGTGTAGAGCTGTGACAGTATGTTATGTGCATCTGTGAGGATGTATATGTGATCTATGTGTTGAATGCATACGCAGGTACAGTTTGTCTCTGTTCTCTCTGTGCCACTTTTCGGGGTACACTCTAGCTGTATTCCTTAACCCCAACCTGTCCTCTTTTGCACTCAACTTTTCCACCTTCTGTCTGATCCACCTGGTTACCTACTGGCATTTTTGGTGGTTGCGCGTATGGAATGGAATTACTCAATATTTTCTCACTGCTATACCTACTCTCTCTCTCTCTTCTCTCTCTCTCTCTTGTTCGTCCTTCTCTCTCTCTGGTCTCTCTCTCTCGTTCTTCTCTTCTCTTCTCTCACTCTCTCTCTCTCTCTTTCCCTCCTCCACCATCCTGTCTCTCTTCTTCCATGTGTATTTTTATACATGTGTAATTTAAAATGTATTTACAAATGTATTTAATACAATTGTTTTTATATTTAGTATTTAACACATATCGTAAAATGTATTTAGTTTTTAGATTCTAACCAAACATTTCTCCCCATGTATTTAGTATTAGTATTTAGTATTTAAATACATTCAATGTATTTAGTCCCAAATCTGCACACACATACTACACACTGTGTAGTGTGTGTGTGTGTTGTATTTGTTGTTGTTGTTGTTTGTGTGTGGTTTTGTGTTTGTGTGTGTTTGTCGACGTGTTTGTTGTCTCCCTATTCTCATGTTCCGTATTCTCTCTTTCTCTCCTCTCCTCTCTCTCTCTCCTCTCTCTTCTCCTCTCTCTCTTCCCCGCTCCTCTCATCTCTCCTCGTTTTACGATCTCATCTTCTCGAAATCCTCTCTCTCATCGAGGTCTCTCTCTCCTCCATCTCCCTCTCTCTCCTCTCTCTCTCTCTCTCTTCTCTCCATTCTCTCTCCTTCTCTCTCTAGCTCATCTCTCTCTCTCTGACTCCATCCCTCGAGTCTCTCGCTGGAGCCCACTATCTAGTGGGAACTCTCTCGATCATCTTTCACCTTCATAAGTTTCTCCTTCTTACTGAGAGAGAGTGAAGAGAGAGTAGGGAAAGGAAGAGGGAGAGAGAGAGAGAGAAGAGAGAGAGAGAGAGAGAGAGAGAGAGAGAGAGAGAGAAGGAGGGAAAAGAACCTCACTGACCCTTCCTGTAATTAGGTGACACACACACACACACGCGACACACAAAAAAAAACACAAACACAGCACACAAACAACAACAAGAAAAAAAAAAAGTGTAGGTGTGTGCAGAATTTGGGCATAAAATACATTGAAGGTATTTAAATAGCTAGAAAGATAAATACAGGGAGAATGTTTAGAATACGAAAGACAAATAATTGTACGAATGTATTTAAATACTAAATACATCAATTGTATTTAAATCATTTGTAAATACATTTTAAATATACACATATATAAATACACATGGAAGAAGAGAGACAGAGGATGGTGGAGGGGAGAGAGAGAGAGAGAGAGAGAGAGAGAGAGAGAGAGAGAGAGAGAGAGAGAGAGAGAGAGAGAGAGAGAGAGAGAGAGAGAGAGAGAGAGTATAGCAGGTGAGAAATATTTGAGTTAATCTCCTTCCACTAATCCCGCCACCACCCTCAAAATGCCGCTAGGTTAATCCAGGTGGGATCAGAAGAAGGTGGAAAGTTGAGTGCAAAAAGGACAGGTTTGGGGTTCAGGAATATCCAGCTTGAGTGTACCGGAATCCAGAGTTGTCTTTGTAAACCACTGCGTTGAAGCGGATGTTCCCCTCAATATTTGTCATGCTTGGTCCAGGAACAGTAGAGTACAAGGCTCCGAAATGCCGTCTGTCCCGACGAATGGAGAAAAACCTAAACTCGACTCTTGTCTGAATGTAAACGATACTTGTCTCTCTGTTTTGGTTGTTCCATAATACTGCGCAGAAAGGACATATAACAAGCTAAGTACTTGTTGACTGGTCAAGTTCGTCAGGAGTGTAGTGAGCCAGAAGCGCCGAGTACAGAGGCGCCTCACTAAGGGGGTGTAGGAGATACGCTGTATCCTTGTAGGAAATATGTCACTACTTTCAAAACTGCTCAATTTGTAGGAGGGTTTTGTGTAGGAAATGTGCTGGATACTAGTTTTGGTGTGGGAAATATGACAGCCTATGTGTAGGATATGTGGCAGTACTCCAACTATTGTAGGTTTGTAGGAGATATGACTACGCCCCTCACAGGCGTCTGCTAAATATAGCGTCATTGTTTCTTTAAAATGGTTATATAATCAGTAAATTCATCCTTTGACCACGTTTTATGGATTGATACTTCTTCCCTTATGTTTATAACATGTTTAGGGCAGTGACACAGAGAGTAATGTAGTAATTCATTCCCGAAAATAAGGCATATAGATGTATCTTTGAGCAGTATCTGTGTAAACACGGGACAGAGTTGCCAGATGGCGATGTTTTCGATCTAAAAGCTGTTTGTGCAAAGTTGGTGAGGAACAATATGCCCTCACATGGTCTACTCGGTATTTCCTAATCAGCTGTGCATCACTCAGCTCACTCAACACATCTCTATGTGGGCGAATATTCCTTCACTGAGGCTGTTATTGTGTCTCGGCCCTGTTGACAGCTGGAAAGTTTATCATAGTCGCGGAGCCGTTATCATAGTCGCGCTAGAACTCGGTGAACCCACTCTTAGCCTCCCGCGCGGTTTGTGATAGTCCCCCCACAATTTATGATATTCGCCAGCCAGTTGTGAATGAAATGATTTTGTCCAGCTATGATATACGTTCTTAACTATGATCGCTTTGGTAATACCGGTCCAGTACCCGAGGAAGGCTTGTGACTACTGCCAAGGTCGCTTCCACTCCTCCCTGACCTGCCGGATCAAGATCAGATCAGAGACAGCAGGAGCTGGTGCAGGCAGTGAGGCAGAGCGGACAGGAGACGCTACTCGCATTGAGAAGCGTTGCCTGGCAGCTGCATCAACCCTCTCACCTACGAGTGGCTGGACCCCCACTGATGGCCCCCCACGGCCCCCCCCCAGTCCCCCTAGCCTGTCACTACACCTGCCTATACTGCTTACTATGGCGCCGGGCCACACCAACACCCAGCGCTGCGACAAGCCGGGCAGCAGTGAGTTAATGATAGTGTCGGCTAACGTGAGAGGGTTCCATACTAATATTGATGAACTCACTCACAACGTAATTATCAGAAACCGGGCAGACATAGTGTTTGTGAGTGAAACCTTCCTGGACGACAAAATGCCGCCCAGTTATGCCCGCATCCATGGCTACTCAGTGTGGCTGAGGAAGGACCGCTCCACACAGGGAGGGGGCGTGGCATTCTGCTACAGGGAGACGGTCAACGTCCAGGTGGTGGAGCCCCCCTTGCCCGTGCCCAGGGATCTGGAATTACTAACACTGAAAACAATTGACAGTGATGGTCAAGGTTTATTGTGTGTTGGGTGCTATCGCCCTCCCTCGCAGGCCACAGCACTGCTGGACTTCCTCACAGTGAACCTTGACTCTATGATGACGGCCAACCAGTGCGACAGGGTGCTGATCTAGGCGACCTGAACCAGCACATTGTTCGGGATGCTTTTACACCTTGCGGTTGTGCATGACCTCCACAATCACGTCACCTTCCCTACTCACATCTCAGGGTCGTCCCTGGACCCTGTGGTGACGGACCTCCCTCCCCACACTGTTCAGTGTCAACCCCTAGACTTTGTGGGCACCTCAGACCACGTGGCGGTCCTCACCAAGATACACTTCAGGAGGCCACGTGAGGAGAGCTACACTCGCATGCTCTGGAAGGGGGAGGCTGCAAACTGGCAGGAACTCAAGAGCCACACTGAGGAAGACGGACTGGGAGGACATGCTGTGTGGCAACACTGACCAGCAGGGGCGGCTCACTGAGCTGCTCCACGCCCTACAGGTGCGCTGGGTCCCACACGCCACACACAAAACCAAGCCATAAGACCAGCCCTGGTTTGGTCCTGAGTGCCGCGCTGCCTCTGACGCCAAGTATCGCGCCTGGCGTGCCTACAAGAGGCACCCAACGACACGGACCAGGCATAGTCACAGAGAGGCAGCCCAGCGAATGAGAAACACTCAACAGTGGGCCTCAGAGCACTGGAAGGCAAACCTCAGGAGAAAGCTGCGGGGTGGCCAGGTGGGGACCAAGCGCTGGTGGAGCCTTGTTAAGGAGCAGCAGGGCGAGTCAAAGGGAAACACTATCCCTTCTCTCCTACGGGAGGATGGCAGCGTGGACTAGACTGCTCAAGACAAGGCGAACCTCCTGGCCAGCCACTTCGCGGGAAAAATGCGCATCGCCGACCTTGAGAGGTCACCACCGACAGTGCCGGACATAATCAGTGAAAAACTAGTGTCAGTGAAATCAAGTGAAAGTGAAGTGAAAGATATTTGATTAAAAGTGGACACAAAAAAAGCGGTGGGGCCAGACAACGTCAGTCCCCGTCTGCTTCGCCAGTGTGCTAAAGAGCTGGCGCGTCCACACTCGCCTCACTTTTCAATCATTGCCTAGAGACCAGCACCTGGCCTAAGTCCTGGAAAACCAGTAATGTGGTTCCAGTTCACAAGAAGGGTGGAAAGACTGAGGCAAAAAATTACCGCTCTGTGTCCCTGCTGCCGGTGCTCAGCAAAGTGATGGAGACCGTCGTGGCCTCGAGAATCACGGAGCACCTGGAGAGGCACCACCTGCTCTGCACCAGGCAGTTTGGGTTTCGGCAGGGGAGGTCAGTGACAGACCTACACCTACTGCTGGCTTCTGACCTGAGTGCAGCCCTGGACCAAGGCAAGGCCACTGCCGTCGTGGCGCTGGACATCGAAGGCGCCTTTGACCGGATGTGGCATGAAGCTTCTGTCACAAGGCTCCGCGCCGCCGGCATAGACGGGGCACTCCTGCCTCTCCTCAGAGACTATCTGAAGGACAGACACCTTAAGCTCCCTTCACACATTCCATAATCGAACCACGATAGCGCCATCAATTTGATTATTGACGCTATCGTGAAATTTAACCACGATGAACGCAGACCACGATAGCCTCACAACAATGTCACGCTGCCTGTACGTATGTGTCATGACGGTCGTAAGATGGTCACGATGAAGTCACGACAGCTGTAAGACTACGTCACGAATGGAAAATCAACGGTCATTTTGTCGTCACGATAGAGCTACGATAACCACGACTGTGCCATGACGGTACCATGAACGTATCACGATAGCGTCAAGAGCGAGCAACAAGCCTCACGTGTGACGTGGGTGGGGGTTGCCATGGTGATGGAGAAGGAAGGGGGGTAGAGTTGAAGGTGGAAGAAACGGGTGGGTACGTGTTGGTGATGGAGGAGGGAAAGCGGGGGGGGGGGGAGGAGAAGGCGTTGTGGTGTTGGTGGGGGGATATGAGTGGTTACAAGGGGGTGGGTGGCATCTCCACGTGCTTAGGGAGTAGGGGGAGGGTGGCATCTCCACGTGCTTAAAGTAATCGTCCAGACCATTTCATCATTCCTGATTTAATGCAATCAAATTATAGCCATTAACGAGTATATCAACAATATGTCGTCACTTTTTGCATCCAGTCAGCCGTTTTTAAATAATCCGCAATCAAAATCTGCAAATTCTCCGAGCTTCCAAAACGCCCCTCACGACAAGCAGACGATGCGCTACGGCTCGGTGACGTAACAAAAGGAAGGCTCCTCTTCCCGCGCTGATCAGAAGGACGTAAACACAAGAGATAAATATAGTACTTGAAGATTTTTGGGTGTTTTTGGTAGATTTTTTTTGTGATATGCCACATGCATGCATCCTTTATGGGTGCAGCAAGACAGTTGTGCTCTCTCTCTCTCTCTCTCTCTCTCTCTCTCTCTCTCTCTCTCTCCTCTCCTCTCTCTCTCTCTCTCTCTCTCTCTCTCTCTCTCTCTCTCTCTCTCTCTCTCTCTCTCTCTCTCTCTCTCTCTCCTCTCTTCTCTCTCTCTCTTCTCCTCTCCCTCTCTCTCTCTCTCTCTCTCTCTCTCTCTCTCTCTCTCCTCCTCTCTCTCTCCTCTCTCCTCCTCTCTCTCTCTCTCTCTCCCTCTCTCCTCTCTCCTCTCTCCCTCTCTCTCTCTCTCCTCTCTCTCTCTCTCTCTCCTCTCTCTCTCTCTCTCTCTCTCTTCTCTCTCTCCTCTCTCTCTCTCTCTCTTTCCTCTCTCTCTCTCCTCTCTCTCTCTCTCTCTCTCTCTCTCTCTCTCTCTCTCTCTCTCTCTCTCTCTCTCTCCTCTCTCTCTCCTCTCTCTCCTCTCTCCTCTCTCTCTCTCTCTCTCTTCCTCTCTCTCTCTCTCTCTCTCTCTCTCTCTCTCTCTCTCTCTCTCTCTCTCTCTCCTCTCTCTCTCTCTCTCTCTCTCTCTCTCTCTCTCCCTCTCTCTCTCTCTCTCCTCTCCTACTTCCCTCTCTCTCTCTCTCTCTCTCTCTCTCTCTCTCTCTCTCTCTCTCTCTCTCTCTCTCTCTCTCTCTCCTCTCTCTCTCTCTCTCTCTCTCTCTCTCTCTCTCTCTCTCTCTCTCTCTCTCTCTCTCTCTCTCTCTCTCTCTCTCTCTCTCCTCTCTCTCTCTCTCTCTCTCTCTCTCTCTCTCTCTCTCTCCTTCCTTTCCCTTTCCTCTCTCCTTAATGTTTCTCTCTCTCTCGTGGAGGATGAAGAGGAAGAGGAGGAGGGAGAAGAAATAGATGAAAAAGAAAGAAAGGAGAGAGAGAGAGAGAGAGAGAGAGAGAGAGAGAGAGAGAGAGAGAGAGAGAGAGAGAGAGAGAGAGAGAGAGAGAGAGAGAGAGAGAGAGAGAGAGAGAGAGAGAGAGAGAAGGCACAACTGTCTTGCTGCACCCATAAAGAATGCATGCACCTCTGCCCCATCTCGCCTCACATACCATAACCAGGATAGAGCAGCTTCTGCCCACACTGCAGGCGCAAGGGTGCTCTGAACACAACTGCCTAAGGAAAATTAAGTGTAGCTATTGTCTACGTGCAGGACATTCTGTTCAAGAGTGTCATACTCGCATTACGCAGGAGAGACAAGATAGGTTCTTTGACAAGATCTCAACCGAGCAGGCACAGAACAACGCCCTCCTTGTTCAGACACTCAGTCGCTTTCTCACTCCTGCTTTTCCTACTCATGTCACTGCGTCACCCCAGCCTCTCACCAGCAACTGGGCTTCAGCATCAGGGCAACAGACCCGGTACACCACAACAATACCCGCTTCATCCTGACCCTGTCCAATCAAACACTTACCAGCCGCCTACACATAGTCAACCGGCCTGGAACTATGCTCGCCAGTAAGTCCCGCGATCACATCACCATCATATCTGCCCAATGCCAGAGGTCTCCAGACCAACATCGGGACTTCATTGATAACATCTATGCCACAAGATCAAGCATAGAAGAAATCGACGTAAGGTCGATCGCTACCACCGCTAAGCCACACATAATCGACGAGGAGTAGAACAGAAAAGTAGCAACTAATAACGTAACAGCAAATTGATGGACATCAGGCAAGCCCCAACAACTAAAGGCTACCAACACTCCTCCGTCTGGCCCCAATCATGATTAACCTGATTAACACTCACGTGATCCCTCACACCCCGGACATCGTTGCAGCAGTAGAGACCTTCCTCAACAAGTCAATCCCAGATAACTTTGGCCAGATAAATTGATATACGAGGTGGCATCGACGCGACAGGACACATGGGACCTTTGGTGGTATCGCTGTCTCCTTTCACAAGAGTCTATCGGTCCAGCCGCTTGAAGTCACTACCAAACTATCTGGAGATGATGTTTTTCAAACTATGGACTCACCATCACAGCGCTATCCTGCTGTGTGTGTGCTACCGCTTAAAGTGGCAGGGGATGAAGCCAATTGAGTATCTGCAAACTCATCTGGATGAACTGTTGCAACAACATACTTGTGATCACGTTGTCATAATTGGCGACATGAACCAACATCTACTTGCAAGATCCTACGATTACTTCATTACAGTGTATGGTCCAACAGATCATGCTGACTTCCCCACGCACATTTCCGACTCATCACTTGATCCTGTCATCAGTGATCTCCCAGACAGTGTCGTCACCTGTTCACCCCTCGGTGCTGTAGGATCATTAGATCACATGGCCGTCCTAAGTGTAATACGAGTTGCAGCTCAGAGGGATGCCGCGTCACAAGCACCAACTGGCTGTGGGGCAGAATAGACTGGCATGGTGTATGTGATGCGCTGCAACAAACGCCCTGGAGCACCATTTTCGTCAATGATGTAGATACACAGTTACACACATTCACACGTACTCTGATTGAACTCTAGGAGAAATATGTGCCAAGCCAGACGTATACTGCCAAGCCCCTTGATAAGCCCTGGTTTGGTTACCAATGTAGGATGGCTGCTGATTAAAAAGTCATGACTGGCGGCTATACTCACGCCATCCAACCCACCCTAACACGCGCTAACATCCTAACAAGCGCTACAGACACGCTTATGCAGCCATGAAATAAGTACAACAATGGGTTCAACGACGCTGGTAAGACGATCTCAAAACAAAGCTCGGTGGTCGTTCAGTGGGTTGCAGGTCCTGGTGGACAACTCTTAAACAGCAACACGGTCTGACACCGGACGACACCATACCTCCTCTCTACAAGTCTGACGGCTCAGTGGTCACCAAGAACAAGGACAAGGCCGAGGTACTCGCGACATTCTTTTCCAACAAAATGACAGTACCTGATACCGAGAGATCCATCCCAGCTGTGCCTATTCTCACCAATGCCAGCCTGTCTAACCTCACTATAACTAGTGAGGAAGTTCACCGACATTTAGTTCAGGTGGACATGAAGAAGGCCTTGGGCACAGACAACATCAGCCTTCATATCCTCACGCGCTGCGATCTTAGCTAGGAAAGCCCCTTCCTACTATCTTTCAGCACTGCCTCACTACTGGAAGGTGGCTCACCCTATGGAAGGGTGGCAGAGTGGTGGCAATACACAAGAAAAGCAAAAGAACTGACCCCAAGAACTATAGACCCATCTCCCTCCTATCAGTTCTTGGCAAGACGCTGGAAGCCTTAATAGCCGACAAGATATAGTCTTTCTTCACATCACACCAACTTCTTAACATCAAACAATTTGGTTTCCGAGCAAACAGGTCAGCGGCAGACCTATTGCATCATCTGTCCACTACATGGCATAAGAACATAAGAACAAAATAAAGTAAGGAAGCTACAAGAGGCCGTGAGACCTACACGAGGTAGTTCCTGTTACCTAACTCTACCTATATACACTTCTCTTGCCCATCCATGAATTTATCCAGACTCCTTTTAAGGACCCTAATAGACTCCGCAGTGGCCACCTGACGATTTAGTCCATTTCAATCATTCACCACCCAATTTGTGAACCAGTTTCTCCCAATTTCCGTTTTGAATCTACGCTTTTCCAGCTTGAATCTCGTTCTTCTACTTCTCGTTACTTCTCGTTCTACCCTGCTTACTAACCTTAAGAACTTTTCCTACATTGCCTATATTGTATCCCTTTATCCACTTAAAAACTTCTATCAGATCGCCCCTTACTCTACGCCTCTCGAATGAGTGTAAATTTAATAGTTTCAATCTCTTCTCATAACTAAAGTTACGCATTCCATGAATAATTTTGGTCATCCTTCTCTGCACTGATTCTAACAAGGCAATATCCATCCTGTAATACGGAGACCAAAACTGAACCGCATAGTCTAGGTGAGGTCTGACTAGAGCCAAATAAAGCTTTAGCATAGCTTCAGCACAGCTACTTTTAACACTACTGGTAATAAATCCTACCAGGCGCATCGACCCTGTTGGCTCGATTTCTAGCCTCAATACATTGATTCCTAGGATGGATGTCTGAGCTTACCCGCACTCCCAGATCTTTCTCACCCTCTGATCTTTTCAGCGATACATTGCGTATGGTGTACCTATTACCAGGATTTTTTCTACCAACATTCATAACGCTGCACTTATCAATATTAAATTCCATCTGCCCACTCATTAAATTTATCTAAGTTTCCTTGCAAAATATTTACATCAGACTGTGATCTAATAATCCTACCTACCTTAGTATCATCCGCAAACTTGCTGATATCACTACTAATCCAAGTCGTTGATGTAAATCAAAAATAGTAATGGACCCAAAACAGACCCTTGTGGAACTCGTTACCTGCCCCCATTCAGATTTAGAACCATTAATTGCAGTGCTGGGCGTCGCGGAATTATAGTCCGCGATTCCGCGATTCCGCGATCGCGGACTACCAAAAATCGATCGCGGAATTTTTATTAAATTAGAATTAATTCCGCGATCACGATCTTGATCGCGGAATTTTTTTTTGCCTTTAATTCCGCGATTTTTTGTCCACGATCCAAAACTTTGACTTGAAAAACAAAAAAAAATTCCAGCGCTACCGCGTGGGGTTGGGTTGACCAGCCAGCTGTTCTGTTACCTGACGCGCCTGCTGCTGGCCGCCCGCGGGCTGATCAGTCAGCTCTGAACTGTTCCACAGTAAAGTCGCTGACT
This sequence comes from Chionoecetes opilio, assembly GCA_016584305.1. NCBI lineage: Eukaryota > Metazoa > Arthropoda > Malacostraca > Decapoda > Majidae > Chionoecetes > Chionoecetes opilio. Next base: position 62,760 of record JACEEZ010007780.1, on the reverse strand, counting down.
TCCCCGCTCTTAGCAAATGCTAAATGTCAAGTTCTAACTTGAATTCGAAACTCACCTCACCTAGCCTACATAGAAAAAACTTATTTCCTGAATTTTACAACTTTTAACGCGCCTCTCCCGTGTACATTTTCGGTTAGAGCAACAGGTTAGAATGTAAACAACAGGTCGGAGACTCATCATGGCACATCTCGTGCTCCACGCTAACGCCGTTTTTGCCGCCTTCCCCGGAAGAAACTAACTTCAGTAAGCAACGTAGTGCTAACAGCTGAACTTAACACATAACCATGTGCACTAGTAGTTGAACTAAAAAATAGCCCATATTTTCGGTTGCACGTAGGCCAAATGGCAGTCGCCACCCCTACCCCATGTTGGTTGGCAGACTTCCGCTATCCGCCAGGTCACATCTCTTCTACCTTACACGTTCCGTACTGGTCGTACATGACCTTGAGAGTTATTTCATCTATCTGCGAGCTTTGCACAATCTATTCTCCACCTGCTCAAAGTCCTTCGTTATTCCTGCCTTTCTTTTACTCCGCATTAAAAAAAACTTCGCTAGCGATTACCGATCGCGGAATAAACGATCGCGGAATTTTAATTCAAACTTAAATAAATATTCCGCGATCGCGGAATCGCGATCGCGGAACGCCAAATTTTCGATCGCGGAATAGCAATAGTGGACCACCTATTTTTGGATCGCGTGCCCAGCACTGATTAATTGTAACCCTTTGTTGCCTATCACTTAGCCAAGCTCTAATCCAACGAAGAACTTTCCATCTATTCCATGAGCCTTAACCTTATTTAAGTCTACCATGTGGCACCTTGTCGAATGCCTTACTAAAATCCAAGTATACTATATCATAATCCTCATCATTATCTGCTGTTTCATAAACCTTCCCATAAAACTCAATAAATTAGTGAGACACGATTTACCTTTTGTGAAGCCATGTTGTGAATCATTAATAAAAGTATGCTTTTCAAGATGCTCTCTAATGTTTTTTGCAATAACAGCTTCCAAAAATTTACCTACCACTGACGTCAGGCTAACGGGTCGATAATTTGACAGTAATCCTCTATCTCCCTTCTTAAATATGGGAACTACATCTCCCTTCCTCCACATTAACGGCACTTCCCCTGTATCAATCGAGTTTCTAAAAATATGCACTAACGCATCACTAACAACCCCTTTGCATTTTTTTAGTACTCTGGGATACACTTCATCTGGTCCTGGTGACTTAAAATTCTTCATTCCGTCTATACCTTCTACCATTTCCCTAGTTATCACAATATCTTTGAGTTTCCCATCATCCTCTCCTCTAAACTTCTGTTCACTATCAGGTATCTTCTGTTTATCCTCCTGAGTAAAAACACTTAAGAAACTAGGGGGGGGGGGCACTCAATAGAGCGCATACCTCCGCCCGAATATTTCATCAATTGGTTGCTATGGCAACAGTTGTGTTTATATATATATATATATATATATATATATATATATATAATATATAATATATATATATATTATATATATATATGCACTCAGTATGAGCGCATACCTCCGGCCGAATATTTCATCAATTGGTTGCCATGGCAACAGTTGTCAATAGATTTCATCCAAAAGTAAATCAGTTCTTCCTTATACCAAATAGACTTGGTATACTGAGTTTGGTCCAAATATATTGGTAACTTTTCGAGAAATCCTATACACTAACAAACAGACAGACAGACAGACAGACAGACAGACAGACAGACAGACAGACAGACAGATCGGGGTGAAAACATAACCCCTCCAACTTCGTTGGCGGAGGTAATAATCATTTAAAATTTTACACATATCCTCTGCCGTGCTTATAATCTCCCCCTGCTTATTTTTTAATCAATCAATCATTGGGGGCATACGCCGGGGGGCGCGTCGCCTCGCCCACCCTACGACGCCACTCCCGGGGGTCACCATGCGCGAGTTCCCATGCAGGCTCCTTTCCCATACCAAGCAGCTCTCGACAAGAAACATCAACTTGCCCCAGCCACGAGCCTTGTGGGCGCCCCCTTGGCCTCCTCCACGCCGGATTGTCTCTTACAGATACAACCCGATGGGAAGGATCGGTTTCAGGGTAGCGTGCCACATGCCCATATAGCGACTAATATAAACGACTTGAAGATCGGGATCTTTGTCCTCCTGCACAGGTACCGACAACGCCAAATACTCCCGCTGAGCAAGTCCATAACACCGTGGGCTATGCCAATCCGCCGTAAGACTTCTTGACGTGACCCGCCGTCATTATGGACTGCGCTACCAAGGTATGTAAAACTTTCCAAGATCTCAATGTCCTCGCCACACGCATGAACAGACTGTACTGCATCATCTAGTAAGTCTCCAAATACCTGGACCTTGGTCTTGAGCCAGGAGACCTCAAGTCCCAAAGGCTTTGCCTCCTCGTGCAGCGCCTCGAGAGCCATCACCAGGACCTCCAGCGACTCAGCAAAGATTACTGCATCATCGGCAAAAACAAGATCAGTGATCTTGGTGTTGCCGACGGATGCTCCACAATCCCTTTGATCTACAACCTTGTCCAATACCCAGTCCATACAAGCGTTGAAAAGTGATGGGGCAAGGACGCACCCTTGCCTCACTCCTGTATTCACAGGAAAGAAGCTGGATACACCTGCCTCACACTTCACAGCACTCTCAGTCCCAGAATACAGACCAGTTATAAAATTATCAAACCAATAGTCCTTGCAGGAATCCCTCGAAGTCGCAGAAGATCCCAGAGTGACTCACGATGCACTGAGTCAAACGCCTTCTTGAGATCAACATAGGCTGCAAGCATCCCCTGTCGAAACTCACGTCGGCGTTCCACCAGGACACGAAGCGCTAGGATACGGTCCGTTGTTGACTTACCAGGCGTGAACCCAGACTGCTGAGGTCTCTGATGCTTCACCAGATGACTGCGAATTCGTGTCAGCAATAGATGGGCAAGCACCTTGCCTGGTACGCTGAGCAGTGTAATACCGCGGTAATTGTTGCAGTCCTGACGGTCCCCTTTCCCTTTCCAGATAGGGACGACCAGCCCCCTTTTCCAGTCAGGAGGAATGGTACCTGATTGCCACACGGCAGTCAGGACAGCATGCAAACCGCGGATCATGGCCTCACCCCCAGCTTTGAGGAGCTCCGCACTGATATTACAAACACCAGCTGCCTTTCCACCCTTCAACTTTGCTACAGCCTCTCTGACTTCGTCAAGACAGGGTGCGGTTTCGTCAATGGGAGGATCGGCATCCACTGCCTGTAACCCAGTGGTGTGAAGCTGCTCAGTTGGAGGGTCCACCGTGAACAACTGCCCAAAGTACTCAGCCCAACGAGCCATCTGCCCATCCATGTCCGACACGAGGCGCCCATCTGCTGTTCGAATAGCACTCGCCCGAGAAGGAAACTTGGAACGGAGCTTCTTCAGGGCTCGGTAGGCGGGTCGGAGGTCATTAGCGTTCAAATGACCCTCGACATCCTCAGCGAGACTCCTGACATACCTCTCCTTGTCTCTCCTCAGGAGGGTTCTAGTCCGGCGTGACAGAGATTATTTTTTAATGGCCCCACTAATTCCCTAGTCTTTGTTTTATAAACCTGAAAAAATACCTTAGGATCGGTCTTTGCCTTCCTTGCAACCTTAATCTCATAATTCTTCTTCGCTGATCTTGTTAATTTTTTTTTTTACCGTTCTAGCCATCTCGTTATACTGCTCTCTATTCACCTGTCCATCCTTAACCTTCTTATACAGGTCCCTTTTTACCCCTGTGTTGTGTTTTAAAAACTCAGTCATCCATTTGGGCTCGTTTTTCCCTGATCTTATCGCCCTACAAGGAATATTCTTTTTGACCTTCAATTAAATTGCTGACAAAGGTATTATAATCCCTTTCAGCGTTGACCTCACCGACACCCCCCTCCGTCTCGACCACATGTCTCATCTCCCCCTCCCTCTTGTCACTGTTAATACCTTCCAGGTGTTTTTTTAATCCTACATAATTAGCCTGTAGCAGCACGCGCGATTATACTTCAGTGTGCCTCCTCACTCCAGTTTTCCGTTTTCCCGTTTCTCCCGTTCTGTCATTTTTAGATGTGTTACTTTCGTAAAAATAAAATCTTACACACATACATACACATTTTAATAACTACCTGTTGTATTTACACAAATCTTACTACCCAATCTTTTTACCTTTTTGTTCCTTGTTGTTACATGCTTCTTTTCACATCATTGTATTAACTATTGATGTGAACACTCCATATGCAATTATATCCTGTATTTTTGTTGAATCTATTTATGTATATACTGTTCAAATTTGTACAATAAAACCATCCTTAACCACCCGACGGAGGATTGTATTGGCCGCCACAAGTCCAATGAGGCCACCACCGCAAAGTGTCCGAATTGCGGGAGGAAACACACGCCTGGAACCCTCAGTGCCCTGAGAGGCTTCGCAGGATGTCTCAGCCTCGCCTGCAGCAACAGCCTCAAGCACCACGGTGGCGGCAACACCGCCATCATGAAACACGTGGACAACCACAGGAACAACAGCGGCAACACCGCTTCATCCCTGCTCCCCTACCAGCCAGGCCAGCCTGGGTCAAGGCCGCCAAGCAGCCTTCCCTCCTAGTCCCCAGGGACCCCACCCCAGGCCGCGGGTCGGGCTGAAGGGAAAGTGAAGCGCAGCTGACAGTAACAGTGGAGGAGGCGGCTACCATCACCCCCGCCGCATTTCCCCCCCCACTGCCTAAACGAGAGACTGGGACCAGGTCCCGCCCACCACACAGGAGTCGCCCTCAAGGTCACCCGCCCAGCCAGCCACCTGCACCTGCAGTGCCTGAAGCGCCAGCGACAGCGAGAGCCGAGGGACGTCACACTGCCTCATGCCACCGCTACGACAACATCCCCGTCAGCGAGGAGACTCGTGCAATAGTTGATTGCATCATCGTCCGCATGATGCACGTTATGAGGAGGCTCCTCCGCCGCCCGGAGCTCGCCTCCCCTGCGCGCCTCTCGGACGATTC
>JACEEZ010007780.1:22500-57375 GCA_016584305.1 Chionoecetes opilio | reverse complement strand
AAATGAAATAGGATGGGTGGGAAGACATACCTTGCATTCCTTGACATTGAAAAGGCTTATGATAGGGTCAATAGGGGTTTTGCTTTGTAGACTACTGTCTAGAATTGGGATTAGTGACAGAATAGTCAGCATAATAGATAGTATGTATGAGGACACACGGCAGTGTACAGGCTTGGGCATAGAGACAGAGTGGGTAGGTAGTCGAAGAGGAGTTGGCAGGGCTGCGTGTTATCACCGTTACTTTTGGCTTATATACAGAGGAATTAGCAATTAGGTTTGAGAAATTCGGGCTATGGGATAAGGGTTGGGGAGGAAAAGTTGAGCAGTTTACTATATGCTGACGACATAGTTGTCATGAGTGAGGGACAGTGGAGAACTTCAGGAGATGCTACATATAGTCGCACAGTATGGGAGGGATTTGGGATGAAATTTAACAGTGAGAAAAGTCAGGTCCTGGTTATAAATGGAAAGGCAGCAGATGAGGGTAGGAGTTGGGAAATGGGAGACCTGAGGATAGGGCGCACCGGTCATATAAATACCTAGGTATCACGGTAGATGGGAAGGGAGCAGATAGGACGAAACAGGATAAAATAGGAAAAGCAAATCAGTGGGTGGGAAGGCTTGGTAGTGTAGCAAGATGTAGGGCAAACAGGTATGAGGTAGTAAGAGGGTTTGTGGAAAGGCATGGCAGTACCGAGCCTCATGTATGGGGCAGAGTGTATGAGGTGGACGGTAGGAGAGCTGGACAAGTTAGAGGTAGTACAGAACAGGTAGGTAGACTTTGCACTAGAGGCAAACAGGTATGTAGCAGTGGAGGCGATCAGGGGAGAGGCAGGGTGGAGTACTTTGGCGGAGAATAGGAAAGTCAGTGCTTAATTACAAAATCAGGCTTAGAAAAATGGATGAAAACAGGTGGCTCGAAAGTTTATGAGTGGATAGGACAGAGTAGTAATGGGATAGATCAAGCAGACGGTGGGAGAGGAAGTGTGGGTTACAGGGTTTCACAGATAGGATACACCAGTCTAGTGAGGGGGAGTTAAAGCGAAGGTGAATGACCAAGTTCAGAGGCAGGCAGGAGATGTGGAGACAGAGGATGGAGGGTAAGAGTTCTCTGAATTGGTACAAGGGGAAGACCACACCAAAGTGTGAGGTCTTTTATGATGGTAGCTTGGGGAGTGGTTTATTATTTAAAGCAAGGACAAAATCTCTGGAGGTCAATAGTAGAACATATAGATGGGCAACGAAGGAAGCAAGATATGTCAAATGTGTATGGGTAGACTAGATGAAACTGTAGATCACCTGGTATTAATGTGTCCAAGGTATGATGAGGAAAGAGAGCGGCTTATAGCAATAGTGGCACGGGAGGTAGCGTGGATCAGTGGGATAGAGTGGCAGAGGGAACATAGATGGGATAATGGAATTTCTTTTAGGTTTGAGTAGGGTTACAGGACACCAATAGAAAGAATCATTGAAGGGGTTAAAGTATTTCTAGAAAAGGCTTGGGTAAAAAGAGCAGAGAGTTAGGGCCTAATCCTACAAGCCCTCAGGGAGCCAGCCGGAAAATAGGCTTTGAACTGCGACTGAAAACCGTGGTTTAGCTCCCCACCTAGAAAGAAGAAGAAGGCTTCCGGTGCCGCCCCGCACCGACCGGCCGCCCACCCACACCCACACCGAGAGGCGGAGAGACTCATCGGCGTGTTCACCGCGCGAGGCTCCAGCGCCCAACTTCCTCCTCGCACACGCCACCTCCAGCAACAGCTTCGACAACACCGCGTCGAGGCTGTCAGGGAAGCGCGAGGGGAACCTGACATGGCGGACCACCTCTTCACTCGCCAGGAACTGTCGTCGGCGAGGAAAAAAGGGCGCGACACAGCTGCAGGGACAGACGGCGTGACATACTCAATGCTCGCTCATGCCGGGCCTGCCGGGGACGCCGCGCTGCTCGCCACGCTCAACGCGTCTTGGCTGGCAGGCCACCTGCCACCAGCGTGGAAGGAGGCCGATATTCAGCCCATCCCCAAGCCCAGGGAGCCCACCAAGCTCAGGCCTATCTCCCTCATCAGCTGCACGGCTAAAACAGCCGAGAGAATGGTGCTCTCGCGACTGCAGTGGCGCGTGGGAGCCCTCCACCCTCACGTGTTTGGCTTCACCCGCGGCGTGGGCACAGCTGACAGCCTCCTCACCGTGCTGACTCAGGCCAACAACTGCCCCACAGTCACAGTCTTCCTCGACCTTGAGAAAGCGTTCGAGCTGGCCAGTCTTCACGCTATTCTCGCCACCCTCGCGAGGAAGGGGATCCGGGGAAGACTGCTCGCCTGGCTCGAGGACTACCTCCAGCACCGTCCGGGAGCTGCGGCAGCACACGCTGATGGCCATGGCCCAGGTCGCCGAGCGGGACAGCTGTGTATACTTCACTGACGGCTCGGTCGACCCGGATAGTGGCAGAACAGGTGCCGCGTTCGTCACCACGGGTGGGACAGAGCTGTCTTGGCGGACGTCTAACAACTGCTCCACACTCCAGACTGAGCTGGTGGCCATCCAGCACGCCCTCGAACATGCCCTGCACCGCCGGGAGGCAACTGTGGTAATACACACCGACTCCTGGACGGGGCTGCAGGCCCTCCAACAGCCGCATCCCAAGGACAACGTGAGGCTCATCACCACCATCCTGGGCAGCCTACAGAGCCTTGTCGCGCAGGGAAGGCGTGTCAGGCTCAACTGGATCCCAGCCACGTAGGGGTCCGAGGTAACGAGGCGGCGGACGCGGCCGCCAAGCGAGCCGCCAGCGGCCCCAGCGTCACCATGCACGTGCCTCCCAGCCTACAGCAGCTCAAGGCGCAGGCGAGACGGGCCGCAGCACACTGCGCTCACCAGACACACTGAGAGCTGGAGGCCAGGAAGAGGCAGGCGGCCTGGTACGCTGCAGCCACCGACTACCACCCACTGGACGCCACCCAGCAACAACCCAGGGCAGATGGCGCACTACTGCAGCGTGTGCGTCTGGGCTACTGCACCAGAGAGGAGCTGCAGGAGGACTTCGAGGGGCAAGTGTGCGACCACTGCGAGATGCACACCCGTCGCCCACTGGTGCACTACCTCCTGTCCTGCCCCGCCACCGCCCCCCTGAGGCCCGGCCCGGCCCCCGCCGCCCAGCCTGCAGGTGGGGGGCTGCTGAGTGGGCGTGAAGGCAGGGCCGCCCTCATGGTCCGCCACACCCCGAGAGACGTGATGTTGGGGGTGCTGCGAGCAACGCCCCCTCCCCGCTGACACATCTGACACCGACACGCTGACACCCACACCCCGCCGCGCCCGGCAGGGTGACCAGTGACACAGGTGACTCACCGTCACCACGCCTCCACGCGACCCTCCCGTAGCCTGACGGTATACCCTCCTCACTGGCGGGCTGATGCCCGCTTTGTACTTCTTTGCTCCTGCATATGCATTTCTGTACATGCTTGTATTGTGTGTGTGTGTCCTGTATGCTTAGTTGTACAATAAACCTTTACAAATCAAAAATTATGAAACACTTTATAATATATCTATATCTAAATTTTGGTAGCTTCCCGTCAAGAGATGGAAGCTTATAATCGCGGGTGAGTCACCGGCGAGGTCAGACCGACTAGGTAGGGTTGTGCGGTATCAAGAAAATACCGATATTGCCGATACCGGTTAGCGGGAGTAATACCGGTCAGTGTTGCCAACCGTAGGGCGTTTCAGCATCATATCATGGCTTGTAGGGCCGTAGGGCGATGTTACAGAAACTGAGCTAAATGTAGGGCGATTTTGAATTCTGTGTTTGAGATAAGAGGAAAGGAAAGATGTAAAAAAAAGAAGTTTTTAATCAATTAACATTTTCTATTACCCCCTGTTTATCGGGTTTAATGATAACTAATGAGTGACTCGGCAGCTGATATATCGCATCAGCTGCTGGGCCGCTGGTGTGGCTGTTAGCATGAACAGGGATAGGTAGAAGACGGGAGCGTGCATCCGTCCTGTGTGGAACTGTGGAAGCTGGGTATCCACTTGTTGCATTACATATCATAATCATCGTTGCGCATCATTGAGTGGTACGGGACGCTGCAATAAGGTATATTTTACCGGTGTTTCATTACAAAAATATCCGTATAAAGAACAGCATGCGTTGCCCTGTTGTATGTTATTATTAGAATTTATGTGATACAAAGGTTATGAAAACGGTTATATTGACGAATGTCTATTTTCGTCTTGAACCGTAGGGCGATGAAGGGAAATGTAGAGCGTTTTCAGTGTCTGTGTAGGGCGAAGAAATCTTTTGGGTTGGCATCACTGATACCGGCACGTCCTCACACCGGTATCAATTACGATACCGGTATACCAATACCGTACATGAATACCGGTATTACCGGTATCGGTATTTGGTTTTTTTAGTTTTTTTTTTTACTTGTCCATTCTCAGACAATTATTAACCTCTACAGCATCGCCCCCCCCTTAAATAATAAAGTTTCCTATAGCGTCGGCCATTTCTTTTTTTACAATTATTAACCCCTTCCGTACAGCATGGGTAAAGGTAAGTAAAGATGGGAGCATACGCTTAGCTGCGCGTGGCATGCCGGTGCTCATCTCCGTGGCATTAGCCTTAGAGCCTGTGTGGTGAGAACCCGTTACCCCGGGACACAGGGCTAGTGTGACTCCCGGGTTACCACAGACCACAGTACAGCATAAACCCCCCTAAAATAAAGTTTCCTGTGGCGTCGGCCATTGACAGATTTAAGGGGGGACCGAGTAAACTATGGCCTAGGCCCCGCATCCCAGAGGAAAAAATATGTTTTCAATGAAAATATGAATGCTGGACATTTCTTATTTGCTCGAACACTGTTAAATTGCATGTACCATAATATACCACAAATAAGTACCAATATAATGTAAAATATGGGTGGAAAAAGTTTCAATTAAACTAATATGAAATCTGAACCACATTTGGTAAATTCTAGAGTCCTTTCCCGCCCTTATTAGGGGTTTTTATTTTATCCAGACCTTCACAAATCCCTTCAGAACCTCTAAAACGTAATAATAAAGTGAGGGAGAGATACAAAATTAAAAATAATTTACTAACCTAACCAAAACCTAACCTAACCTGGTAAAATTGTAGTCCTTTCCACCTTTAAAATCTCGTTAGGTCATTGGTTAGGTTGTAGTGAGGTTAGGTTAGAAATTTTATTTGGGGGCCAGGGCGGGGGTAATATAGGGGGAGGGGGCGTTGAAAGGGGCATCTCTCCCCCACTTTATAATTACGTTTTAGAGGTATCTGAAGGGATCTGTGAAGATCTGGAGATAAAAGAAACTAATAAGGGCTGGAAAGGACTAGAATTTTACCCCACATTGCATTCAGGGCCCCGCACTCCTCCCACGTACCGGGCCCATATAGGGCCTCGCACACCATAAATCCGCCCCTGGCGTCGGCCATCTCTTTTTTTTTACAATTCGTAACCCCTACCGTACAGCATAGACCCCCCTAACATAAAATGTTATTTGGCGTAGGCCATTTCTTTTTTGCATCAGTAATCTAATATACTATAGAGTAGCCGTGTGTCTGTGTGTGTGTGTGTGTGTGTGTGTGTGTGTGTGTGTGTGTGTGTGTGTGTGTGTGTGTGTGTGTGTGTGTGTCTGTTTTGGGTAGCCGAAACTGTAAATTAATTTTGATGTGAGTAGGCTTAAAAAATCGCAGATAAATCGTAGGTGGTAAGCGGTTTGGTCCCATGTCGATTGAATAATTTTGAAGGGGATTTTGGGCTAAAAACACTTTAGGAGTATTAGATTCCAGGAAAAACTCAGCGATAACGTCTTGCTGCATTCCACAAACTCAGTAGACTCATGGACGTTTGAGTGCGTGTGTGAGTGTGTGTGTGTTGGAATCACACGGAACACAAAGGGTTGGAATCACACGGAACGTGGTCTACTCCGAGGCACTTTGACCAGTGACCAACAACAGCAACAACACGATTGGAGTTTGCAATCACATGTTGTCTAATATATACTACTACTACAAACATCAATACGTGGGTCCGAAGGCCCACAAGCACTTGTTAGTGTGTATAATGTAACCTCTAATAAGGAAAATAACAATAATTTGATTCAAATTTTCTTTTAACATTTATTTTTGGACAAAGAGTTTCCTGAGATTCCTGAGAAACAGTATCGATAGATATATAGCCAGAGCTGGGCTGTATTTGAATACATTTGTGTATTAAGAAAACTATTTATAAATACATTAGTTTTCATGTATTTAAATACAGTAATTAATGCTTTAATGAGTATTTAAATATATTTTATTTATATACATATAATATAAAAATGTAAATACTTTTTTTTTCTATTTATTTATTTTGTTAAGTTAATTTGGCCATAAACCCGCGCAACTATCTGGCAATCCTGATGTTACAGTGAACCAGTGTCTCAACTTTCAGGAAATTCTTATTTTAGGAAATTTGGGGCCTGAGAAGGAAACTTCTAAGGAAACGCAAAATCTATGGAAATCCTAAGGAAATAAATAAAAATTTCAAACATTTCCCAGAGATATGTAGGTTAAGATTAAATCTGATAATCCCCCTTAAATCTGTCAATGGCCGACGCCACAGGAAACTTTATTTTATGGGGGGGTCTATGCTGTACTGTGGTCTGTGGTAACCCGGGAGTCACACTAGCCCTGTGTCCCGGGTAACGGTTCTCACCCACCACAGGCTCTAAGGCTAATGCCACGGAGATGAGCACCGCATGCCACGCGCAGCTAAGCGTATGCTCCCATCTTTACCTTACCTTGACCTATGCTGTACGATAGGGGTTATAATTGTAAAAAAAGAAATGGCTGACGCTATAGGAAACTTATTTAAGGAGGGGGGATGCTGTAGAGGTTAATAATTGTCTGAGATGGACAAGTAAAAAAAAAACGAAAAAAACCAATATACCGATACCGGTAATACCGGTATTCATGTACGGTATCGGTATACCGGTATCGTAATTGATACCGGTGTGAGGACGTACCGGTATCAGTGATGCCAACCAAAAAGATTTCTTCGCCCTACACACACTGAAAACGCTCTACATTTCCCTTCATCGCCCTACGGTTCAAGATAAAAATAGACATTTGTCAATATAACCGTTTTCATAACCTTTGTATTGTAGTGCCGGGAATTCCAAGAGAAATGATGGAAATTCCCATCATACGATTCCCGAGTTAAAGGAAACGATGAAAGGAAAGAGAAGGTTTCAATAACCATATGTTTAATCTAGAACTAATTGTTGCCTAAATCCAGTATATAGGGGAACAGGTTATTTATTATAATAAGGCCATTCATATTATTTCTTTTCTCGCATTATTTATCTCATTCGTAGTTTCTCTCTCTCTCTCTTCCATTCCTATCTTCCCCCCCCTCCATTCTCCTCCCCCCCCCCATACGCCAGAGTCACGAGTCATAATATGTGAGACATTTATTTCGCGATTGCCAATAACTTGTAGAGTCAAAACTTCTTATTCCCCCCTTATCCTCCTGGCAGATTGAATAACACTCTTAGATTCTGAGCGTCCTTAAAAACAACCAAATAGAGTTGTGTTACGCATATAAATGTATAGGTTAGTCGAGTCATTCGCTGAATTAAAAGTCGACCAAGTTCCTTTCACGACTCCAAATACCTCGTCACTCTCAAAGCGTGTTCGTAGGATTGTCCTATGTGAAGTAAAACCCTCCCCGAATATTATCATGAATCAAATTTTCCTACATCAAATTTAAAAAGAATTGGTCATGGGCATTAATTTCATACGTATATTTATTTCCCTTTACCCAGCTAACCATCACCGGCGGGCCGACGTAGGCCGTAGAGCGGCGAACGGCGGCCGCCGTCGGCAAATTTACCTCCGTCAGCCCCCCGGGAGGCCCGCTGGTGTATTTTCAGACGGGATAATTTACTATGTTGAAAATTAATGTACAGAATTTGAAGAATTGAATATTTCTATGTGTAAACATTTTGAAACAACATTTTATATGATTATCTTGATGTAGTATTACATCAGTAGTGACAAGCAGCGGCAACTTGACGTCAATCCTCCGGAGGCCCGCTGGGCGCTGGTACGTATGTGTAAGTGGGAATATTAATTTCATATTATTATATTAACTCAGTAATATACATAGTATCTCAATATCAGTACCATCACTATTATTAGGCCTGTTCAAGCTATTACAATTGTTATAAAAGTTTTTATAATAGTTTATAGAAATTATCATATTTCAGTTTTTTCAAATATTTCCAGCTTTATCAGGAACACCCAGAGATACATAGAAATGAAGATGAGATACGTACATAGGAAGGAGTTTACATGGAAAAGGGTTTTCAGTTAGTCTGTGTGTGTAGTTAGTATCATATAAAAATAACACTTGATTAACCGCGGCGAAGATTATTACGGAATAACCAAGGTCATATTTTCCCTTATTTCAATAACTTCCAAAATATTATCAACACATATTAATACTCAAAAGGTACACCTAATAAGGAATATGTAGATGATGGAGTTAACTATGAATATATCATGATTTAGAATAGAATATTATTTGAAATCTTTTCCCAGCTATCAATGTACTAAACTGCCAGACGTACGATTGCCATTACAAAGGGTTTAAAACCCACAAAAGGCCTAAATTTTCACCCTTAACCATCGATAACATAATGAGAACTTAGTTATAACATGTTTTCGCTCCTTCATTATATCGAAATAGACTGAATAATATAAATAATTGCAGTACGACCACGTTTTTTTAGGAATTCCTTGACGGCGCCTGGCGCTGTGTCTGAGTGAAAATAATCAGTTACTTGGAAACGCACGAGTGGGTGGATGTTATGTTGTTCGCCGCAACCTATATCCTTCTACATGGCTGTTCACGCCGTTCAGTGTTCCACGTACACCAGCATGTAAACTCAATAACGAAAATGTTTTTTGTACTTATGAAATAAACAATGTCCGTAGCAATTATGATCCTAGCAATCTCCTTTTCATCGTATTACTGGATAACGACACAGGAATATTCTGGTTAAATTTTCTAAGCATATTGCATTATATAGTAATGTTTTTATAAGTGTTGAACAGCCCATTAGTCTATTAATCGGCTAATGGGTTGTGCAACACCCCTTAAAACATTACTATATCTGCAATATACTTAGAAAGTATAACCATAATATTCCTCAATCAGTTAATATAACAGCGGCAAATGGTCATATGCCCTACGGCGGGCCGCTGGGAGCGGCCCGCCGGTGAGCCTCTGAGCAAATTCCCAGCGGCCCTACGTCGTACACTTCCGTCGGGCCGCCGATAAGACATACGGAGGGCCTCCGGAGGCCCTCCGTCTTTGTGTTTTCCTGGGTAGCTAATAGAGTCGTTCGACGATTCATATCCCCTTCAGGGGAAGCCTCTCATGAGTATCTAAACATGTCCCTTTTTCCCTCTAATCCTCCAACCTTCCCTCCGTATAGACCACGCGAGTATCACTCTCTTCTCCGCCCCCTGTCAAGGTAAGACATACAGAAATTCACCTCCATCTTTCCCCTTGTTATAGGATATATATCTATATATATACCGTTGTTTAATGTTCATTAATGCATAGGTAGCATGTTATGCCCTTACAAGGGTTATAATGACTCTCTTCTCCGCCCCTGTCAAGGTTTCGGCGAGTGACTCAGTCTGGGGAGAAACCCAGTCACATGGTCGTGTGAACGCAAACAGTTTCATTACTCTCACATTTTCCCTCCCCTATATTCTCCATGTATATCTATGGTGTTCAGCTTGTGTGTATGTAGATGGTAGGTCTAAGAATATAGTCCAGTGAGGTAGGTTTATGCTCTTTAGAGCTTTCCTTCGCTAAATTAAAAACATACATGTACTTAAGTTTCAACTAGGAATAATTTCTTATTAAATAAACCAAATGAGTTAAAGTAGAGATTCTTTGTTTCTTGCAAAAACCCCAGGGGGACTATTCCCTTGTTATGGAAAATATTTCCCCACGTCCCAAGAGAGGTTCAGACCTACTCAGTATACTAACAGTATCCCCACGACTCCCGAAATCCTTATATAGTAAATCGTGTTCAAGGGGTAGACCATAGGACTACCCGCTTAGGACTGGTGGCGCAATCCCCTACTAAAACTAAGTTCACCCCAAATTTTCAGTTTTTGACGAGGAGAATTTATTCGTCAGTGGAGAATTATCAAGCAATAAAAATTCATTCCAAAACACAGAGTTGTTAAAACTCGTAAAAACCCGGGCATCACAGAAATCACATAAATTCTAATAATAACATACAACAGGGCAACGCATCCCTGTTCTTTATACGGATATTTTGTAATGAAACACCGGTAAAATATACCTTATTGCAGCGTCCCGTACCACTCAATGATGCGAAAACGATGATTATGATATGCAATGCAAAAGTGGATACCCAGCTTCCACAGTTCCACACAGGACGGATGCGCGCTCCCGTCATCTACCTATCCCTGTTCATGCTTACAGCCACCAGCGGCCCAGCAGTTTGATGCGATATATCAGCTGCCGCTAACCGTCTCTTTAGCCTCGATAGTCTTTGGTAATATTTAGTGGGGGAGCGAGAACCCCTTGAGGAATCCTATGATCCTGGTGATATCCTATGGTGCTATCACAGACGTAGGAGCTGACTGTCTTTTTCCCAGGAAGGCACAGGTGAGGCGGATAACTGCGGGTTTTACTCAAAACTGTTGAGTGTGGCGGCTGGAGCCCCCAGTTCCTCCGCCACTGTAGGTTTAGGAGGCTTAAACTCTTATTACTCGTTATTATACAACTTAGTGATTATGGTGAGATGTTATATATACTTGTCATTATCTAAATCAATGTAGCACCGGGGTGTCACCTTAAATAAGGGTGATTTAAAGATGTTATGATGAGGTGACGGGATGACGGGGCAGAGTGACGGAGAGGCCTTGCCGCGGGGCCTCTCCATAACACAAATATTCACTTTTTTAACCCACACCAACACCTTCTACCACCAAAAACACTAGCAACACAGGCCCTTACTTATACATCTTACTATCTGATACATTAAAACTCCTTAAAACGCAAGCATTCCGAATAAAACGAGAATTAGTTTGAGATGACGGGGCAAGAAGGGGGAGAGGCAGTCTGGCATGCCATTCTTGCCGGAAATATGCCCTCGCTGACTTGTGATGGTCGAGAAGTTTTAAAACTTTTTGTCTTTGGGCTGGGTGACTGATGACGCGCTGATGACGTCATTACTCGCCTTACCCAGTCAGCGCCTTCCCCGACGCGTTAACGACCGAAAAGGGAGGCTTTGTAGCTTTCGTCGTTAGGAAAAGAAGTTCAGAGAGATGGTCGTTGCGGGCGCAACTACCTTTGTTGCTGGGTTCCTGCCCTGAAGAAGACAGTCAGCTCCCACGCCTGTGATAGCACCATAGGATATCACCGGGGATCATAGGATTCCTCAAGGGGTTCTCGCTCCCCTACTAAATATTACCAAAGACATCTATCTCCCTTGGTGAAGTTGGTGTTGATATCCACCTCACGGCTTCACCTGCTGCTGCTGCTGCTGCTGCCGCCGAAGGCCGCGCTGCCAGACGTAGATGAGTCCCTTGCTTGTATTTCATCTTTTTACTCATATATATGAATAATACCCATCCAAATGCAATCATATGTCTACAATCACCTATAAAAAAATATTTCATAGCATCCCAAGCAATAATGAGCATGCCTAAAGACTTCCGACCTCTGCTAATACCGGTCTTGAGCAGTCGTTGGCCATTGTGCACGTTAACGACGAAATCGACGACTTTTTTCCGCGCTGTGGGTTCCGTCGTTGGGACTAACGACCAAAAAAGGTCTTTAAGTGTTTTGTGGCTTCTGGCCCAGGGCAGGAACCCAGCAACAAGGTAGTTGCTGCCAGCAACGACCATCTCTCTGAACTTCTTTTCCTAACGACGAAAGCTACAAAGCCTCCCTTTTCGGTCGTTAACGCGTCGGAAGGCGCTGACTGGCTAAGGCGAGTAATGACGTCATCAAGCGCGTATCAGTCACCAGCCAATGACAAACAGTTTTTAAAACTTCTCGACCCAATCACAAGTCAGCGAGACATATTTCCGGGCAAGAAGGCATGCCAGACTGCCTCTCCCCGCCTTCTTGCCCCGTCATCTCAAACTAATTCTCGTTTTTTTCGGATGCTTGCGTTAAGGAGTTTTAATGTATCAGATAGTAAGATGTATAAGTAAGGAGCCTGTGTTGCTAGTGTTTTGGTGGTAGAAGGTGTGTGGTGGGTTAAAATAGTGAATATTTGTGTTATGGAGAGGCCCCGGCAAAGGCCTCTCCGTCACTCTGCCCCGTCATCAGTCACCTCATCATAACATCCTTTAAATCACCCTTATTAAGGTGACACACGGTGCTACATTGATTTAGATATGACAAGTAATTTTAAAAATTCACCATAATCACTAAGTTGTATAATAACGAGTAATAAGACGTTTTTAAGCCTGCCCAAACCTACAGTGGCGGAGGAGCTGGGGGCTCCAGCCGCCACACTCAATAGTTTTGAGTAAAAACCCGCAGTTTTCCGCCTCACCTGTGCCTTCCTGAAGAAGGCAGTCAGCTCCCACGCCTGTGATAGCACCATAGGATATCACCAGGGATCATAGGATTCCTCAAGGGGTTCTCGCTCCCCTACTAAATATTACCAAAGACATCTACCTCCCTTGGTGAAGTTGGTGTTGATATCCACCCCACGGGCTTTATCCTGCTGCTGTTGCTGCTGCCGAAGGCCGGCTGCAGACGTAGATTTCATCTCTTTACTCATATATATGAATAATATCCATCCAAAAGCAATCATTGTCCCACATTCCCCCTATAAAAAAGATATTTCATAGCATACCAAGCAAAATGAGCATGCCTGGAGACTTCCGACCTCTGCTAATACTGGTCTTGAGCATTTTTGGCCAGTGTGCACGTTAACGACGAAAACGACGAATTTTCCGCGCTGTGGGTTCCGTCGTTGGACTAACGACCAAAAAAAGGTCTTTAAGTGTTTTGTGGCTTCTGGGCAGGAAGCCAGCAACAAAGGTAGTTGGGCCAGCAAAGACGATCTCTCCGAAATTTGTTTCCTAACGACGAAAGCTACAAAGCCTCCCTTTTCGGTCGTTAACGTGTCGGAAGGCGCTGACTGGCTAAGGCGAGTAAATGACGTCATCAAGCGCGTCATCAGCCACCAGCCAAATGATAAACAGTTTTTAAAACTTCTCGACCAATCACAAGTCAGCGAGACATATTTCCGGGGAAGAATGGCATGCCAGACTGCCCCGCCTTGTCCCCGTCATCTCAAACTAATTCTCGTTTTATTTTGGAATGCTTGCGTTTTAAGGAGTTTTAATGTATCAAAAAATAAGATGTTAAGTAAGGAGCCTGTGTTTCTAGTGTTTTGGTGGTAGAAGGTGCATGTGGTGTGGGGTTGAAATAGTGAATATTTGTGATATGGGGAGGCCCGCGGCAAGGCCTCTCCGTCACTCTGCCTCGCCATCAGTCACCTCATCATAACATCTTTAAATCACCCCTTTTTTAAGGTGACACACGGTGCTACATTGATTTAGATAATGACAAGTATATATAACATCTCACCATAATCACTAAGTGTATAATAACGAGTAATAAGACGTTTAATCCTGCCCAAACCTACAGTGGCGGAGGAGCTGGCGGCTCCAGCGGCGCCGCCACTCAAAACTTTTGAGTAAAAACCCGCAGTTATCCGCCTCACCTGTGCCTTCCCTGAAGAAGACAGTCAGCTCCCACGCCTGTGATAGCACCAGGGATCATAGGATTCCTCAAGGGGTTCTCGCTCCCCTACTAAATATTACCAGACATCTATCTCCCTTCGTGAAGTTGGTGTTGATATCCACCTCACGGGCTTCTTCATGCTGCTGCTGCTGCTGCTGCCGAAGGCCGCGCTGCCAGACGTAGATGAGTCCCTTGCTTGTATTTCATCTCTTTACTCATATATATGAATAATATCCATCCAAATGCAATCATATGTCTACACTCACCTATAAAAAAGATATTTCATAGCATACCAAGCAATAATGAGCATGTCTGGAGACTTCCGACCTCTGCTAATACCGGTCTTGAGCAGTCGTTGGCCAGTGTGCACGTTAACGACGAAATCGACGAATTTTCCGCGCTGTGGGTTCCGTCGTTGGACTAACGACCAAAAAAAGGTCTAAGTGTTTTGTGGCTTCTGGCCCTGGCCCAGGTCACCCTTCTTTAAACCCAGTAGTCCCATACGGATTAGCAAGTCCAGTGAACTGTCAGTAATTATCTCCAGCGGTGCCACATTTCCTTTCCAAATTTGTCCTCTCAAATTGTAGCGATTTCCAAAGGAGTCCATAGTACATAAATACACAGTGCAGCAGCAACCGACTAACTCGCAATTATAAGCTTCCATCTCTTGACGGAAGCTCCCAAATTTGGTTTATATTTATATGTGTAATATTAAAATTTGGGATATAAAAATATATTAGATAAAATAAAAATTATTTTAATTATTTTAAAATTACATTAAATTTTTATTCTAAAAGTTACTAAAAATGACTATTTACATAATAAATGGTAAAGAAATATGTTTAGGTATATTTATTATTAGTAGAAAACCTCATTTAATTAAAATAAGGAAGACTATGTAATAAATTTGAATAAATATTATTAACAATAATATTGTTACCCTTAAAAAATAATATGTTCTAGAATGTGTGTACCATAGAAAGCCTTATTTTACAGGGTATACTCGTATGATCCGGTCCCATATTAGCAGTCCTATCATTCATCTTAAGCCCCCGTCACACATTCCATAATCGAACCACGATAGCGCCACCAATTTGATTATTGACGCTATCGTTTAATTTGACCACGATAAACGCAGACCACGATAGCCTCACAACAATGTCACGCTGCCTGTACGTATGTGTCATGATGGTCGTAAGATGGTCACGATGGAGTCATGACAGCTGTAAGACTACATCACGAATGAAAAATCAACGGTCATTTTGTCGTCACGATAGAGCTACGATAACCACGACTGTGCCATGACGGTGCCATGAACGTACCACGATAGCGTCAAGAGCCTCACACGTGGGTGGATGTTGCCATGGTAATGGAGAAGGAAGATAAAGATGGGAGAAACCCGGGTTGGGTACGTGTTGGTGATAGAGAAGGGGGGGAAACGGGGGAGGGGTTGTAATAAAGAAGGGGGTGTTGGTGGGGAAACGGGGGGGAGGAGGGTTGGGGATGGAGAAGGCGTTGTGGTGTTGATGGGAATATGTGTGGTTACAAAGGGGTGGGTGGCATCTTCACGTGTTTAGGGAGTAGGGGGGTAGGAAATAGGGGAGGGTGGTGTCACCGCGTGATGGGAATAGGGGGGTAGGGAGACGAGAGGGGTGTCACCATGAGGTGAGGGAGGAGGGGGTAGGTAGTAGAGGGAGGGTGGAGGTGAATGAGAAAGGGGGGGGAAGGCGGAAGGGGGTGGGAAAAAGGGGGGGAAGGTAGGGATGACAGCGCGCGTAACGGTTTCTTATCGTCACGATAGACATAAGACGATCACGGTAGTGTCACGAAGCTGCTACATAGATAACGATAGCGTCACGATAGACTTACGATTGCGCTGCGTTGGGTACAAACATCGGGGAGCTTCCCGATTTTTTAGTGCACGCACTAACTTTTCGTGGCCTCGGCCGAGCGCGTCACGAGCGTCACGATCGGTCACGATGGACCCATAACCAGGACCATGACGGCGCTGCGCATTGCATTGTTGGCGCGTTCGTGGTTCGATTATGGAATGTGTGACGGGGGCTTTAGTGGTTACATAAGAACATAACATGAGCAAATAAGGAAGCTACAAGAGGCCGCGAGGCCTACACGTGGTAGTTCCTGTTAGTGTTGGGGGAAGCCACCACCCCGGGAGGCGGGTCACAAAACCCCGGCTAACACCCGGTACCCATTCACTGCTGGGTGGACAGGGGCTCGGGTTACATAAGAACATAAGAACATAAGAAAATAAGGAAGCTACAAGAGGCCGTGAGACCTACACGAGGTAGTTCCTGTTACTTAACACCACCTACATCCACCTTTCATCCCCATCCATGAATTTATCCAGCCTCCTTTTAAAGCTCTCCAATGACTCCGCACTAACTACGCACTAACTACCTGTCTACTGAGTCCATTCTAATCATTCACCACCCTATTTGTGAACCAGTTTCTCCCTATTTCTTTTTAAATCTACGCTTTTCCAGCTTGAATCCGTGACTTCTTGTTCTACCCTGGTTAATAGCCGTAAGAACTTTTCCTACCTCTCCTTTATTGTATCCCTTTATCCACTTTCACACACACTCTTTCTCTCTCACACACACACACACACACACACATGGCAGTGCTGATAAAGAACTAGTCTCAAAACAGCTCTGTATATTTTAACTAAATAATCAGTGACAATTTACTCCCTAATGCACAGCCAAAATTCAGCGGGTCAGCCATAAGTCTATCACAAAACTTTTAACTTACCAACCCACACACATAAAAAGTATCATAACTCCACTATGTATTTGTGCTGTGTGGGTGTAAGTGTTACATTGCCCTAAGACTTGTCGTAACACCCGTGACATCGTAATCGCCCCTTATTAGCCCCTCGAGACCCAGGAACGTAATTTCCATTGTAATTTGGGTATCATTAGACGATTTTTAGTGAATATAAGGGTTTTAAGAAGACCGCCCGTCTGTCTTCGCTCCGCCCGGGAATCGAACCCGGGACTTCTCGGTTGTGAGCCGAGCGTGCTAACCCTTACACTACAGAGAGAGAGAGTTTCATGCTGAACTGCGCTTAACTGTCCACATTAGCTACGTACCTCCCAGGGTCCATATTAAGAGAGAGAGAGAGAGAGACGAGAGAGAGAGAGAGAGAGAGAGAGAGAGAGAGAGAGAGAGAGAGAGAGAGAGAGAGAGAGAACAATAACACACAAATTGAACAAGAAATAGAGACAGACAGACTATATGAATAGAATACCCTAGTGAGCGGATTCGCCATCTGGTGGCCGTTCTGGAACTTCACCCAAATCAATGTATAGGTGTCTTGCACTGACGTCACGATCTAGCGTCTTCAAGCCAAATGCCGCCCGTCGGAGCGAGCTGGAGGACCAATAAACTCCACTTGCCTCCCGTGTTTGCCAGCTTAATGGTAATTTTCCCCTACTAAATATATGTTTATCAGTATAAAAGATATACTGTTATCTTCGGAAATGTTTGTTCTATAATATTATCAAATAAAAAACCGTAAAACACACTAAATAACTGCCATTATGAGACTTTCAAGAAATATGCATGAACTTAATATTCTATTAAACTCTTAGTCATTTAACATTTTGCTCGAAAACCTTTTACACGGAGAATATGAATAGAAGTGGAATTTCATTAGCTTGCCATTGATACATTTCGTTATCTGATAAATTAATTAGCAGCATGCATAAATTGGCGTTAACTAAATAAATAACCTCATCAATCGGGAAAAATTACCCGATTTCATGAGGTTATTTATTTAGTTAACGCTCATTTATGCATGCTGCTAATTCATTTATTAGATAACGAAATATATCAATGGCAAGCTAATGAAATTCCACTTCTATTCATATTCTCCATGTAAAAAGTTTTCGAGCAAAATATTAAATGACGAAGAGTTTAATAGAATATTAAGTTCATGCATATTTCTTGAAAGTCTCATAATGGCAGTTATTTAGTGTGTTTTACGGTTTTTTATTTGATAATATTATTGAACAAACATTTCCGAAGATAACAGTATATCTTTTATACTGATAAACATATATTTAGTAGGGGAAAATTACCATAAGCTGGCAAACACGGGCGGCAAGTGGAGTTTGTTGGTCCTCCAGCTCGCATTTCCCGCGCTTTTCGCCTGCACAGCGAGGGCTGTGACGTCACGTGCAAGACACCTATAGCGGGTTTCATTAGATTATTTTTCTTACACTTTTTCATTTGGTGTCTTGAAATCGCAGTATTTTTCTCATAGCTACGGGTTACATACAATTCATGTAAAAGCGGCAATTAAAAAACTATGAAACCTCCTTAAAACTACAATCTTCTCCAAGGAAACAATCATTATATAATACTTATGGCTTGATTTAAGTCCAGTATAATAAATGGAATACAATTACATGGTAAACATTTGTAGATCGTGCTTTCATTCAGAATTATAAAATAGTTCTAAAATTTGCTGCCGGCTGCTGTACGATATTTTACTGGCAGCTGACCGCATGCCGCATGGGAGAAGCGGAGCACAGCACAGGGTCTGGATGCCTTGGAGATGGTCTATTGTTTTCCCAAACAATGAAATGTCTTGAGCACACAGCATTGTTCCTTTTTTATCTCCCTTCTTCACCTCTTCTACACCTTCTCTCCCACAACCTACGTCGTTTCCCATCTTTTTTAGTAGGTGGAAAACTGGCCCATCCTTTCACATTTTTCATGAATGGGTGTTGGTCTGTGTTGAAGGTTGAATTTGACTTGCAATCAGCCACAGTACAGACATACCTCGTCATGTTCACTCTTGGTTCTTGGTGTTGTTTAGGGCTGCGAGGATCTGTAATGCCCGGAAATTCGGAAGAGACAGGATGGAAATTCCTATCATACAATTCCCGGGTTATGTATTTAAGAAGGAAAAAGGTTTCAATAATCATATGTTGTTCTGGGGCAAGTTGTCACCTAGGCCCAGCATATGGAGGAACAGGGTATTCCTATTATATTAAGGTCAATCCAATCTTTTCTGTTCTCGTAAAATTTATCTTCTTTCCTTCTTTCTCCCACTTCTGTCTCCCCCCCCACTCCCTCCTCCATACACTCAGGATACGAGTCCAAATACGTGGGACATTTATTTCGCGATCGTCGATAACTGGTAGATTCAAAACTTTTCATCCTCCCCTTACCCTCCTGACAGATCAAGGAACACTCTTAGATTCTTAATGTCCTTCAAAATAGACACAATAGTGACAGATCACGTTTAGAAATGGGTGGGTTAGTCGAGTTATTCGCTAAATTGAAAGTTGACCAAATTTCTATTCCGACTCCGATACCTCATCACTCTGTAAAACACGTTCGTATGCTGTCCAAAAAAGGAGAAACACCTCTCCCCGAATATTAGACTAAATGTATTAAATTCTTCTATATCAAAGTGAAAGAAACTATTATAGGCAGCCATTTCATATGCATACTTGCTTCATTAGTTAATTAGAGTCATTCGAGGTCGGATACTCCCTTCAGGGGAAGCCGTTCATAAGGATCCGAACATTCCTTTTTTCCCGCTTCTCCCAAATTTGCCGTGGCATACCATGAGGACATTAGTCATCTCTCTACTCCCTTCAAGGTAAGACGTCCATAAACTCTCTTCCATCTTCCCCCTTTGTTATAGTGTATCTATCTATATATCCATATATAGGTACAGTTGGTTAGTTTTCATTAACGCATAGGAGGCCTGGCCTGTCCTTATAAGTGTTATTAAAGAGTCATCTCTCTACTCCCTTCAAGGTTCCGGCGAATGTCTCAGTCTGGAGAAAAACCACGCCACATGGTTTAGTGAACGCGAACAACATCATTACTCTTACATTTCCCCCCCCCCCCTTATATTTTCCATGTATGCCTACAGTGTTCAGCTTGTGTATACGTAGATGGTAGTTCTAAGAATATAATTCAGTGAGGTAGGTTATGCTCTGTAGAGCTTTCCTGCCCCGAATTAGAGTTTATATATGTACCTAAGTTCTCAAACAAGAGAAATAATATTTCATGATGAATAAACCGGATGATGTTTAAAATATAGCTTCTTGTGTTTAATGCAAAACCCCAGGTGATTATTCCCTTGTTATGGAAATACTTCCCCAAGTCTCAAGAAGAGTCTCAGCCTCACTCGGTGTAATACTAAGTATCCACCCCGACTACCAAATAATTCTCATATATTAAAACGTGTTCAGGGAGTAAACCATAGAACTACTCACCTGAGCTGGTGGCAGCATTTTCCCCTATTAACCGTAAGTCCTTCCCAATTCAGTTGTGACGAGGAGGTTTTTATTAGTCAATGAAGTATTCCAACAAAGTAATGTCATTCATATAAAGGTGTCAGAAATATATAAAAAACCCTGGCATCACACTGGTGACTAAAGCGGTGGGATATTATTTCCTATCAAATAACAGCACCGGAATCTCACTTGGGAAAATAGCAAGATAAAGTAAAATTTCGGTAAATTTTCATACAGTAATCGATCATTATAGTAGGTTCATTAGAGCTTTCCCCCTATAAACCAAACACCCTACACACATGAACCATGACCATGTGGCAGTGAGCTGTAAGAAGCGAGCCGACACAGCCGTCACAGCCGTCGCCGCCACAGCCAGCCGCCGCCACAGCCGTCACAGCCGTCGCCGCCACAGCCAGCAGCGGCCTAGCCGCCATGCTCGCCTCAGCAATGCCGCGCTTCACCGCCACAGCCGCCGTTCCTAGCCGCTACAGCCGCCGCGTCTAGCCGCCACGCCACCCACACGCCTCGCAACCACCACCATGTCAAAGAGAGGACGTGAAGCCTCGTCGGGAGGGAAGTCCTGGATCTCTCTCAGCCTACCCACTGACGTCGTCATGAGTTACGCTAATAACCCAAGCGCTAAGAACATGTACATCATCGCCGCTGTGAGCGACATCGTGGACGCCACCTCCAAGAAGGGCGACACAGGCTCAGGCAGGGACACTCTTAGTTTCCAAGATCCTAGAGGAGTTTCCAGACAAGAAAATGGTTACCTTCTCGGTTGTCCCATCGCCTAAGGTATCCGACTCGATGGTCGAGCCATACAGCGCCATACTATCCATCCACCGTCTGGCCGAGGACGCCAGCGACATTTGCTGCGTCGATAGCAAGGAGCTCGACGACATCTGCTTCCGCACACTCAAGCTTCAAAACCCGACCTACGGAGACCTCCTAGAAGACTAATCGAGGAGTGTTCAGTGCAGTGTTAGTTAAGCATTAGTTAAATGTTAGAAAATTGAGGAAGAATTATTTTGAACATGAACATTGATAATTTATTTTTGTGGACTTGAAAGGTTAATATCTACTCTGTTTCGGGTAGTTGTATACCCAGGTAGGAGGTTGATTGGGATACCAGTCTCTCATTGAATTTCATTAACGGACTCAGTCTGGTTCGGTGAGAGGAGTATTTTAATTCAAGTTACAATCAACCCGACTTGCGGAGGATTCATGTGAAGTTAAGCGAAAATGTGTTAGAAATAGATACTGAGTCAAGGAATTGAGTGTGTGTCGGGCTAGCTGAAACAATTTGGTCTAGGAGATTTCTCATTTCTAGAATTCGGAGTATCTACTTTCACGGGCTCAGCCTGGTTCGGTGAGAGGAGTATTTTAATTCGAGATAGTCGTACGACTACTCAACTACAGTCAGCCAGCTTGAGGTGGAGCGATATTTCAAGACTTGTTAGGCGCTTGTCAGTAACCATGAGGGTAGCCGGTGTGCGCCCCTGGGACATTCCTAGCAACGAGAATTAGGTATTGAGTCAGGTTTTGACGACCACGTTACTGCCCAGGTCGGAGGTTGATTGGGATACTTCCTTCTCATTGGATATTCGTGTAATCTAAACACATTCAGATACCCGTTTCAAAGAATAGAAGAATCTCTATTAAATTCACTATAAATTCGTCCCATACACACACATCCTATTGACACAGCTTTAGAAAGGAAACGGGAGATCAGTGAGTAGTTAATTTGATATTGAAGAATTTAATTCTCCCGGAGAATAGACGTGTGTAATGCCCGGAGATTCGGAAGAGACAGGATGGAAATTCCTATCATACAATTCCCGGGTTATGTATTTAAGAAGGAAAAAGGTTTCAATAATCATATGTTGTTCTGGGGCAAGTTGTCACCTAGGCCCAGCATATGGAGGAACAGGGTATTCCTATTATATTAAGGTCAATCCAATCTTTTCTGTTCTCGTAAAATTTATCTTCTTTCTTTCTTTCTCCCACTTCTATCTCCCCCCCCACTCCCTCCTCCATACACTCAGGATACGAGTCCAAATACGTGGGACATTTATTTCGCGATCGTCGATAACTGGTAGATTCAAAACTTTTCATCCTCCCCTTACCCTCCTAACAGATCAAGGAACACTTTTAGATTCTTAATGTCCTTCAAAATAGACACAATAGTGACAGATCACGTTTAGAAATGGGTGGGTTAGTCGAGTTATTCGCTAAATTGAAAGTTGACCAAATTTCTATTCCGACTCCGATACCTCATCACTCTGTAAAACACGTTCGTATGCTGTCCAAAAAAGGAGAAACACCTCTCCCCGAATATTAGACTAAATGTATTAAATTCTTCTATATCAAAGTGAAAGAAACTATTATAGGCAGCCATTTCATATGCATACTTGCTTCATTAGTTAATTAGAGTCATTCGAGGTCGGATACTCCCTTCAGGGGAAGCCGTTCATAAGGATCCGAACATTCCTTTTTTCCCGCTTCTCCCAAATTTGCCGTGGCATACCATGAGGACATTAGTCATCTCTCTACTCCCTTCAAGGTAAGACGTCCATAAACTCTCTTCCATCTTCCCCCTTTGTTATAGTGTATCTATCTATATATCCATATTATATAGGTACAGTTGGTTAGTTTTCATTAACGCATAGGAGGCCTGGCCTGTCCTTATAAGTGTTATTAAAGAGTCATCTCTCTACTCCCTTCAAGGTTCCGGCGAATGTCTCAGTCTGGAGAAAAACCACGCCACATGGTTTAGTGAACGCGAACAACATCATTACTCTTACATTTCCCCCCCCCCCCCCTTATATTTTCCATGTATGCCTACAGTGTTCAGCTTGTGTATACGTAGATGGTAGTTCTAAGAATATAATTCAGTGAGGTAGGTTATGCTCTGTAGAGCTTTCCTGCGCCGAATTAGAGTTTATATATGTACCTAAGTTCTCAAACAAGAGAAATAATATTTCATGATGAATAAACCGGATGATGTTTAAAATATAGCTTCTTGTGTTTAATGCAAAACCCCAGGTGATTATTCCCTTGTTATGGAAATACTTCCCCAAGTCTCAAGAAGAGTCTCAGCCTCACTCGGTGTAATACTAAGTATCCACCCCGACTACCAAATAATTCTCATATACTAAAACGTGTTCAGGGAGTAAACCATAGAACTACTCACCTGAGCTGGTGGCAGCATTTTCCCCTATTAACCCTAAGTCCTTCCCAATTCAGTTGTGACGAGGAGGTTTTTATTAGTCAATGAAGTATTCTAACAAAGTAATGTCATTCATATAAAGGTGTCAGAAATATATAAAAAACCCTGGCATCACAGATCCGTTGTGGAACCATATGAGCCCTGGTGATGTCCTATGAGGCTATCACAGGAGTGGTAGGTTATCAGTCTTCTTCAGGAAGACAGGTAAGGCGGATGACAACGTGGTATCGTTCGCCGCTGTTGGCGAAATCATGTCAGTGCGAAATCCTGTAGACTCCTCCATTCATCTATCTTATTTCACTAATTTTACAGCTTAACTGCTGCCCCGATACACGTTACAGGCAACATCGAGTCACTAGCTTTCCATGAGAACACTTACAAGTAATAATAGTTGATAAAATAATACATGATAAAATCCATACTCCTGTTCCCACAACCAGACTGTTTTGAACGTGGATATTTTAAGCTTTTGAGTAACTATTATTACTTGTAAGTGTTCTCATGGGAAGCTAGTGAGTCGATGTTGCCTGTAACATGTATCAGGGCAGCAGTTAACCTGTAAAACCAGTGGAATAAGAGCGATGAATGGAGGGGTCTACAGGATTTCGCGAATTGATAATGTTTCGCACAACACTCTGGTGTTTGTTTATAAAATGCATCGGATCGTCGTACGTTTGGCAGTGTACCAGAAAGAAATGTTGAATGGCGAAATAATCAATATCTATCACGATTGATTGCACAAAATTGAAGTCATGTCACCATTATTTGGTTCGTTTACCTTCTCTTTGCATACATGAAGGCAATATTTACCCATACACCCGACCTGATGCATTCCTCTAAATCATTGCATAGAGTGTTGTAGGACATATGGTTGAATACGTATATTTTGCCAACAATCCTCATTATATCCCCATGAATAATGTAAAACCCTTATATTTCCTTTGCGATAACCTATGTTGACCATGTCAACACTTAATTGTAGCTGGTTTGGTAGGGAATAATGGCAAATAAGACTAGCCAGACCTCCTTGACCCGGTATTCTAGCTCCGCGTGTAGTTCCCAGACGGCCACCAGATGACAGATCGAGCTCAGTAAGGAAGTCTATTATCCCTTTACTCCTTAAATACCATGAATAGTACAGCTGATAATCTCTCATATCATAAAATTGTGAAAAATTAACTAAAGCATGAAATTTCTCCCAAAGTGTTAGTACCCCCCTTTGTTTCTTTTTTCAGATCGGGGGGGTAAGGCAAAATTTAAATTTTTTTGAAACCGTGAGAGGTCTGATTTCAAAGTATAAAAAAATTCCCATTTTTGGCTCAGGGGTTTTGGGGAAAATTTTTTTGATGTAAAAACCCATGCTTTTGTTTTTCCAAAAAAGTGTCCCCCTTTTCCCACGCGTTGGAAATTATTTACAGGTTTATAGTTTTGGGGACCTTTGAGGACAGGAGAGGCCCATTACCTCAACATATAAAATATTGATGAAAAAGGGAAGGAAAAACTGGGGTTTGGCGGGTATTTAAACAAAATTTGTTGTATTTGTGTGTTGCAGGTTTCCCTCCCCTGATGACGAACCCAAAGATACAAGCACCCAACCGGGATCTTTCACTAGGGAAAAGCGTCAACCCTCATAGCCCCCAGCCAGCCCTCTACGCCCAGGAAACCCAAGACCCCCCCCAAGAACAAACGGGGATTTTTGTATTCTTTGAAAAGCAGAAAAAAGATAAACCCTTTTGGGCAGTGCCCACTAAGATCAACCATAAAAACCGAGGGGTAGTGGCTAGGGCTTTGACAAAAAGACTTCCTTAGTTAAAGGGGACTTGGGGAAACAGCCAAGGGAAACCCAAACAAAAACGGGCCCGGATAGGGCAAGGGGCGTAGAAGCTACTTGGGGGACACACGTCCCTCAGGGGCACAAGAAATGTCTTTTTTAAAGTTTAACAAAAAAATGTTTGCCCAGCAGAGCAAAACCCGAGGGGAAATTCGGGCTTCAGGACAGAAAATTTTTTTTTTAAGTCCCGGGTACCCCCAACCCGGGCACACCGATCAGCAGCTGCCCACAGGCTTCCCCCAGATCAACCGAGCCTATCTTTTCTTTTTTTCCCAATAACCCCGCGGACTGCGGACTTGCCAAAAGCAGCTAAAAGGGAAAATTTGACAAGAAGCTTCGGAGATTCCCACTGTTTTTGGGGGGACACTGAACTGCTCCCCAAAGCTGCCCGGGCAGGAGACTGATTGCCACGAGGCAAAATACCATCGCAACTGCCCTCCTTTGAAAATTATACAAAAAAATCGGGCCCAGCCGCACCAAGGACGGGGAGGGGCGGATCGTCTGCATGGCATACCCTTTCCCTAAGCGGGTGGTATTAGGGGAGGCCAGGGCATGCAATAAAGACAATCCCCCGTATTTAAACTCCAACGTGGTAACCTCTACAAGACGGATGGAGCAGTTGGGGCCACGGAAACCCAAACGAATCACCAACCAGAGTAAAGGACAAAATTCTTTCTGTGTTTCCTGATCGAGAGCCCATTCTAAAGGGCCCGGGAAGACACACTTCTTTTGTTTGAGAACAATATAGGTCTCGCCCTGAAAAAGGGCCTGTGATCATGACAGAAATGCCGGGAAATAGTAAGAGCAGCCCCGGTAGTAGTAGAAAAATGTTTCAAAACCCAGGTTCCCCTTTGACGGTCCCCTTTCCCAAGCTGACTGCCGAAAGATTCTGTGACACCATCCCTCCTTTTTTAACATTTTTTTTTAAACCCCTCGTTTGGGGCGAACACAAGCACCAGACTAATTTGGGCCAACACAAACCCCAAAAACCCTGTCTCTTACAGTACCCGACCCTACGGGGGTGTTAAACAGTGAAAAGCAGGGGGGGAAAAACGCAGGGGTGGAGTCTCCCCTCATGCGCCCCCGCCCCCCGAGAGAAAAACCCCCAACCCCACTTACTTTGTCCCTCAAGATTAAACCCCTTTTTTAAACCAGGGGGCAGAGGTTGATTGACAACTGTTCAGCCTGGGGATGTGCGGGGTTTTATGATAAAATTACTACAGCTCACAGCAGACTTCCCAAGGGGTTTTCTGCCAGCGCTTCAACAGGAAGAATTTGTTTCCCCCCAAGCGCGCAAGGGACGTTCATACTGGGGCGCCCAATAATTTGACCAAAACCCCCACTCTGCGACGGGGGGGCCGGGATTTTTTTCATGGGCACGGGTTCTCCCCTAATGAAAACATACTTTAAAAAACCCCACAAAAATGGGGGGACTCGACCGTGGTTTTAGGGTTTGTTGGGGGCCAAGGGACATCTCTTCCCCCAAGTCGGTAGCACCTCTCCATCAGTGACAAAAGTGGGCCACCCCGGGCTGGCCCGTGAAGACAAGCACTTCACTCCCCCCGGGCCCTGTAAAAACGCCCCTGCAAGGCCTCCCGACCCCCTTGGCTGCTGAAGCTGTCGTGGAAGAAGAGTTTTGGGTTTGGCGGGAGGACAGTGAAGACTGCTTAGAGAAGCAATCCATAGTGAATGGTGTCAGGGTTTCCTCCCAAATCCCGATGTCCAGCAAGCAGTGATCCCCCGGGCCGCGATCAATGCATTTCCCCTCTTTTCCCTGGAACAGCGCACCCCTCGGTGGCAAGGGGGATAAAACATTCCTTTGGCCATCGTAAAGGCAGTATTCAGCCCCAGAACCCCTGGACAAAAAAAAGGGACTTGCTGCTGATCAGCCACTCTTCGCCCTTGCCAAGGAAATACTTTTAAAACCCCCGGGCCCACCACACATGGGAGGATCACTTTGTAAATCATTTTTCCGGGGGCTGCATATCGAGAGGGTGTTTTAAAGGGAAATTTTTCCTGATATACATAAAAACCCGTGTTGTGCCTATGAGAAAAACCCAAAAAAATTTAGTAGAAACGCAACAATGTTTCACCAATTTTTCCTGGCTATGTATCTGGAAAACTAAAATTTGTAGGCGGGAGGGGTTTTTATGTACAAATTGTGTCAGGCAGAGGCTAGGGGTCGTACAATCTAAACATCATTAACATAATTTGTTTTGTTTTTAGCTGTTTTGGGGGACGGGTGGAGGCAGGGGTTGGACGAACGCCCTTTTAACGGGCCCGGGCCATTCCCAGTCTGGAAAAAGCGTTTCCCTTCTTTCCGACCCACCCAATGTTACCAAGACCCCCATCCCACCCCAAAGTCAAGCTGAAAAACCCCAAAAAACACTAGCCCATCATTTCATACAGTAAAGATCCCACACCGGATGAGGCAACACCACAAAGCCAGATGTTTCAGGTCTTTGAGGAGTGGGCAAAACAGCGACAAAGGCCAGTGTGCACTTTGACTACTGGCTAAAGGGCCCCCGCCCCACTGGGGGTTTCTTGCTGTTTGTACTTTCCGATCACTTGTGGGGGGAAATTTTGACCCTCTATGGGGAAATCCCTGACACAGATCATGCCGGGATGTTCGCCTTGGGATACACTCACAAATTCCAGGTGGCTTTCTGTACACACCCGTGATATGTTTAACCTCATTGACAAAACCCCCAGATGTCCTGGCAAAAATTTCAAGCCCTTTGGGGCGGGTTTTGTGGGTACACAAGCCACAACAATTTCTCTCCCAGGGCATTTGACCCAATTTTATAACAGAAAAAAGCGGGTGGTAAAAAGGGTTTCTGGTGGACTTTTGGGGAAACCTAAAAAAGGAAAACCCTTTGGGCACTCAGACGCTGGATGGTGGCGGGGCCAAAAAATACCCCAGAACACTGCAGATTTTGAAGAGCAGGCGACAAAGGACATGGCGGTGTTTCCAAAACCCGGGGGGATCTTCCCCCATGACCAGAACCTGGAGTGCAACCCCTTTATAAAGGATGCCCAAAAGCATTTTAACGTTTTTGGGAAGAAAAAGGGGGGGAAACCCCCTTCCAAGAAAAAATAAAGACCTACTGGTCGTTTAACACAAAGAGACATCAGGGACCCCAGTGGCAAAAAACTTTGAAAAGTTTTGAGCCCCTTTGGGTGAGGAAAATAAAAAAGGGTTTTTTGAAGAAAGACTGGAACTATGCACGAAGCCAGTTACAAAAACCCCCGGGGCCAAAAGAACATGTTCCCCACTCTTCAGTCGGAAAACCCCCCAAAGACGCATTCAAAGCACAGATCCCCCTGGGCCGCAGTGAAGGGGTGACTGTAGTCTTTCTGGGGCTGTATTTTGGGCTGCCATCACGTGAGGGGGATCTGGCCCAGTTCTTCTGCCACGAAAACCCCGGGGCGCCCCACCAGCATTTAAACAGGAGGAAAACTGCCCCCTTGGATCCAAAGTAGATCTACTACAGGCCTGAAATAAACCCAACCCGAAACCAAAAAGAAAAACCGGGGGTTTTGAGGGCCACAACCCCTTGACGGAGAAAGCTTTTGTTAAAAATGCTCAACCTGTAACGGAAAAGCCCTTTTTGAAGAGTTGTGAAAAACAGTTTTGCCCCTTTACTCCCCCACTAAACTCAAAAAGGTAACAGACTCGCCCCTCGTTGGGTTTATATCTACCGGCCCGCCTAAAGGAAACGACCAGACGAAGAGGGGAAAGGGGGGTCAGGAAGAGAGTGGTCCCTTACCTTTCATGCTTAAAAAACGGAAGGATTTCCTTGTGGGGATAAAAAACAAGATGAGTTTCTTTTTTTTCCCTTCACGGGGGAGGCCTTTCCCTTTCTTCCAATAGCAGATGGAAGGGGAAATTTGTAGAAACATGGGGAAAACTGAAGTCCTGTCTCTCCTGCCGATCCGACTTGACCGGGCCTCGCCCCATTTCACACGAGGAGGGGGACTTTTCGCGGGCTCTCCCATTTTCGATGTTGTGCGGGAAGGGGATCAGAAAGGGGGCCCATAGGGCACTTTTGGATATGATGTTTGGGGTATTTTGGCTTGGCTTCATTCAACAAACCCAATCCTGACGAGCTGTGGATAGTTTCTTGGTACTGGACCCAAAGCTTCCGGTACATAGCTGTTACCAACTTTTTTGCCCCCATGAACCCAAGACAATGTCTACCTCCCCCTCTTCCATGGCCCCTTTCAGGGTGCGACCCCTGTTTTCTTTTTTTCGCTGGCAGAGGGGAAAAAGAATCCTGGGAAAACTTGGAAAAAATGTTTTTCCCCCAGGTGACTGATTCCTTTTAAGAACTCCCTTAAAGCATGCCCAAATGATTTGAAATGAGGATTTAATGTCATGGGTGGAGCGCTTCGTTTTGCTGAGTAAACCCCACCAGTGAAACCAAAGGAAGTTTAACGATCTAGGAAACAGCTCTTCGCACACAAATCTTGGGGTTTTAGAAAACCCTTCCCCCAAAAGCAGGCAGAAATCCCGCAGCACATCAAGCGGGCCCCCTTTTTCTCCAGGGCAAAAATTTCTGGAAAACCACAAAACTTGGCCTGAAAACCCGAGTTACCAAACCCAAACTGGGCTGGGGGTGGGAAAAAGGAAAGGGCCCCTGGGTGGCAGCCCTTTGGAGACACGCCAGAGGGATAAAAAACCTTTCCACGAACTGGTCCACTGCGGCTGCAAGAAGGGGTTGTACCGGCCCCCTGCGGGGAGAGTGGCACCAAAATGGCAGCCGTCAGGAAGGGAGTGGCACCCAAAAATGGCGGCCCTTTAGGAAGGCAGAGTGGGGAAACCAAAATGGCGGCCGTCAGGAAGGCCCGGTGGCACCCCAAAATGGCGGCCGGGCAGGAAGGCAGAGTGGCACCAAGATGGCGGGCCGTCAGGAAGGGAGTGTGGCACCAAGTGGCGGGGCCCTTTAGGGGAAGGAAAAGGGGCACCAAAAATGGCGGCCGTCAGGAAAGGGGAAAAGGGGCAAACCCAAAATGGGGGGCCGGGCCCCTCGGAAGGGAGAGTGGCACCAAGATGGGGCCGTCAGGAAGGCAGAGTGGCACCAAGATGGCGGTCGGGAGGAAAGGGAGAGTGGCACCCCGATGGGGGGCCCCTCAGGGGGGCAGAGTTGGGACCAAGAGGGCCCGCCGTAAGGAAAGGCAGGGGTGGCACCAAATGGGAAACCCTAGAAAGGCAGAGTGGCAACAAGATGGGGCCCGGGCAGGAAGGCAGAGTGGCACCAAATGGGGCCGTTTAGGAAACGGGGGGCACCAAAATGGCAGCCGTCAGGAAAAGGGAGAGTGGCACCCAAAATGGCGGGGGGTCAGGAAGGGCCCGAGTGGGACCAAGATGGCGGCCGTCAGGAAGGCAGGGCACCAAGATGGCAGGGCCCTCAGGAAGGCAGAAATGGCACCAAGATGGTTTGGGCCTTTAGGAAGGCGTTGCCCCAAGAGGCCCCGCCGCAGGAAGGCCAAAAAGTGGCCCCAAAATGGCGGCCGTCAGGAAGGGAGAGTGGGGGCCCCAAAAAGGCGGGGCCCTCAGGGAAGGGAGAGGGCACCCAAAATGGCGGGCCCTATGGGAAAGGCCCGAGTGGCCCAAGATGGCAGCCTCCCGAAGGCAGAGGGGCACCAAGATGGCGGCCGTCAGGAAGGCAGAGTGGGGACCAAGTGGCAGCCTTTAGGAAGGCCCGAATGGGCACCAAAATGGGGGAAACCCCCCTTTTAGGAAGGGAGAGGGCAAACCCAAAAGGGGAGCCGTCAAAGGGAAAGGGAGAGTGGCACCAAAATGGCCCCGGCCCTCGGGAAGGCGTGGCACCAAAAATGGCAGCCGTCAGGGAAGGGAAAAGTGGCACCAAAATGGGGGCCCCTCAGGGGAAAGGGAGAGTGGCACCAAGAAAGGCGGGCCCTCAGGAAGGCAGAGTGGCAAAAAGATGGCGGCCCCCAGGAAAGGGAAGTGGCCCAAGATGGTGGCCCCTCAGGAAGGCAGAGTGGCACCAAGATGGCAGCCGTTTAGGAAGGGCCCGAGTGGCACCAAGTGGGGCCGTCAGGGGGCAGAGTGGCACCCAAAATGGCGGCCGTCAGGAAGGCAGAGTTTTTAACCCAAATTTTGGGGGGGGGGGGCCGGGGGGGGGCCCCCCCCCAAGGGGGCCAAGATGGCAGCCGTCAGGAAGGCAGGTGGGCCCCCCAGAGGCCCGGGCCCTCGGAAGGCAGAGTGGCACCCCAAAATGGCACCGTCCGGAAAGGCAGGGGTGGCCCAAGATGGCGACCGTCAGGAAAAAAGGGGGTGGCACCAAGATGGGACCCCTAAGGAAGGGGAGTGGCACCAAGATGGCCCGCCGTCAGGAAGGCAGGTGGCACCAAGATGGGGGGCCGTCAAAAAAAGGCAGAGTGGCCCCCCAAAATGGCGGCCGTCAGGAAGGCAGAGTGGCCCAAAAATGGCAAACCGTCAGGAAGGGAGGTTTGGGCCCCAAAAGGCGGCCGTCAGGAAGGCAGAGTGGCACCAAAATGGGGGGCCGTCAGGAAGGCAGAGTGGCACCAAAATGGCAACCCTTTAGGAAGGCAGGGGTGGCACCAAAAATGGGGGGCCCTCAGGGAAAGGGAGAGTGGGAAACCCAAAATGGCAGCCGTTTAGGAAGGCAGAGTGGCACCAAGATTTGGGGGCCCTAGGGAAACCCGAGTGGCACCAAATGGGGGAGCCCTCAGGAAGGGAGGGGTGGCACCCCAAGGGGTGGGGGCCGTCAGGAAGCAGAGTGGGAAAACCCAAAAATGGCAGCCGTCAGGGAAAGGGAAAAGTGGCCCCCAAGATGGCACCCCTCAGGGGAAAGGCCCAAATGGCAAACCCAAGGGTGGCAGGGCCCTCAGGGAAAGGCAGAGTGGCCCCAAGGGGCGGCCTCCGGAAGGGGAGAGTGGCACCAAGATGGCGGCCGGCAGGAAAGGGGAGAGTGGCCAAACCCAAAAGGGGGGGGGGCCGTCAGGAAAGCAGAGTTGGGGACCAAAATGGCAGCCTCAGGGAAGGGGAGAGTGGCACCAAGATGGCGGCCCCTCAGGAAGGGAGGGGT
This sequence comes from Chionoecetes opilio, assembly GCA_016584305.1. Lineage (NCBI taxonomy): Eukaryota > Metazoa > Arthropoda > Malacostraca > Decapoda > Majidae > Chionoecetes > Chionoecetes opilio. The sequence continues at coordinate 25,135 of JACEEZ010007780.1, read as the reverse complement.
GACACCCAAAATGGCAGCCCCCCAGGAAAGGGAGAGTGGCCCCAAGGAAAGGCAGCCCGGGCAGGAAGGGAGAGTGGCACCAAGGGTTTTGGGAGGCCCTCAGGAAAGGGAGAGTTTGGGACCAAGATGGGCGGGGCCCTCAGGAAGGCAGGTGGCACCAAGATGGCGGGGCCCTCAAAGGGAAGGGAGAGTGGGGACCAAGATGGCGGCCGTCAGGAAGGGGAGGGGTGGCACCAAGGGTGGCAGCCGTCAGGAAAACAGGTGGCACCAAAATGGGAGCCCTTTAGGAAGGCAGAGTTTGGGACCAAATGGCGCCCCAGGAAAAGGGAGAGTGGCACCAAAATGGCGGCCGTCAAAGGGGGGGCGGGGTGGCACCCAAAATGGCGGCCGTCAGGAAAAGGGAGAGGGCCCAAGATGGGAGCCGTCGGAAGGCAAGTGGCACCAAGATGGAAACCCTCAGGAAGGCAGAGTTTGGGACCAAGATGGGGAGCCGTCAGGAAGGCAAGGGGGCACCAAGAGGGGGGGCCGTCCGGAAGGCAGAGTTTGGGACCCAAAATGGCGGCCCTCCGGGAAAGGGAGAGTGGCAACCCAAGGGTGGCGGCCCTAGGAAGGCAGAGTTTGGGACCAGGGTTTTAATACCTTGCCTCTAAGGGGCCAGCCCCTGCCTCAGACAAGAGGGGGTGTTTTTTTTTTTTTACATTTTTGCCCATACTGGCCCCATTAGGCAGTGCCTTCTAAGGCTGGGATGGCAAAAGGGCCCCGGAGGCAACTTGAGGGCTGTGATGGTTGGCCCTCGCCCCTGGTGGCGCAGGCAGGATTGTTTTAGTACGCCTGGGGATTAAAGGGTCATGCCGCCCCCCCGTGTCCCCCCGATGCCTTGCCAAACCCAAGGGAGAGTTAATTTGGGGGCATGTGGGGGTTTTAGGCCATCGACGGTTAAAAGAAAGATTTTATTAGATTTATGGGGCTCACTCGGATCGGAAAATCGGGTCACCGAGAACGCCCCTCGGAGACCCCCCCTAACCACTCTGCCACCCTCCCCCCCCATTTGGGGCAGGTTTTTGAAAAAACATTTACCTTTTGTGGCAAAAAACTTCCCCCCCTTTACTTCTAAAGTCTGTTAATTTTGTCGCTATCAGGTGAAGTTTATGTTTTGTGCAAACTTTTTTTTAAATTAAAACATTATATCCATGAAAAGGTTCCACCCCCCTTTGACTTTCCCGGATTTGGGATAAAAGTACAAAGGTTTTTCACGGAATGCTTATTCCTATACAAATATTGAGAAAGGAAAATTTTTTTGGCGGTGTGGGGCAATGGGGTTTCCCCGGGGAGGGGGGGGTCGTTAGCCATGGCAGAAAACCACCCGGGCCCTCGCCCGAAATTTTGGATGTTTGTCACCAAGAGCATCTGGGGGGTAAAAACCCCTGCCGGAAATTTAAAAGATGAACGCCGACAAAAAAAATTGGAAGTGTATCATCCCCCCCCCCCAAAAAAAAAAACCGTCTGACCCCCAAAAAAACAGGGGGTCGGGGCACCCAGAATTTGAGAGTAGCCCGTTTTTTTTTTCAAGCTTGGCAGGGCCCGCAGTGCTGATGGGCCACAGTGTACAAAAATGAAAGCAAATTACGAGCAAGTACAAATTAATAAGAACAAGAATTCAAACCCAATATTTTTAGAGACCTAGGGCCCTAGGTCCCCATTTCCCATTGTTTCTGGGGGCTTTATGCCCGGTTTTATCTCTTATTTTTTTTTAAGGAAATTTGGACATTTTTCAGTAGGGGGCAGGAGGGGCACAGGTCTCTTGAAAGCCGCAAGCTGCCCATCGCTGTCATAGACAAAGTGGGAAAATCTGACGTTAACCCCCTTGAACCCCGACGTTATTTTTTATTTTAATTTTTGGTTTCCATTAGACGTCTTAGTGAATATAAGCAATATTTTATAGATATGACCTGTTTTGTATAATCTCCCATTAACTAATTTGGTTTTTTTAAAATTTCTTTTCTTAAATTTTTTGGGGTAACAGACAAAATTTTTATAGGGAAAAGGGACCGCCTTTTGTACATTAAAGGGCCCTATGGGGGAAAAAAATAAAGACGGTTTCATAGATAGTCATAGGGTTTTATGATATAATAAAGATACCCGGGGGAAATGGGATAAACATGTTATAAACCAAAAAAGTGGGTCAGTCCCTGAACTTCACCTTTGTGGCATCTGCAGCACCCACGTCACCTGCCCAAAGACACGCCCAACTACAAATACAACCATCATGATACAATAAAATAGTGGGTAATAATTTTAGAAAGGGTTTTAAAGTTTCTATTCAACCCCGATGTCTCGATTTAAGCTGATAGCAGACAAATTGCAAAGCAGCCAGGCCACTGGGTTTTTTTTAAAATTGAAGGGGAAAAGGCCCTTTTTTTTCTGGATTTCTAAATAAAACTAACGAATATTTTGGTGCGATTTTAAATTTCGTGTTTATGAAGAAAATGCATTTGCTCCGGAATTTTAGGGTATGTTTATTTTTTTTCTTGTAAAATTTATAGTTTTTTGACTGCATGTTTTAAATATACAAAAAATAGGGTAAAAATGTAAATTTAAAATAAGGGGAATGCCTTTTCCTACCTATATTTTTTTG
>JACEEZ010007780.1:0-17500 GCA_016584305.1 Chionoecetes opilio | reverse complement strand
CGCGGCAAGGGAAGACCAGTGGCGATGCAGGTCACAAGAGGAAGAAGTGTGGCGCACGTAAACACTTGTCTCTCGCCTCCCTATAAACAACATGTCATTATCTCCAATAGTAATAATTTGCTTTACAATACTTAGACATTACTTAAAAACCGCTCGACCACCACTAGCCAATACCACCTTATTGATGTGTACCTCTGGCCAGCAACGCAAGTGTCCTGCCTGTCAAGGCAGTCACTGGCCATCACCCCTACAGGCCATCACCCCTACAGGCCATCACCCCTACAGGCCATCACCCCTACAGGCCATCACCCCTACAGGCCATCACCCCTACAGGGCAGTGACCTGTCCTGTAGGGGTGATGGGTTCACCCCGTGACCTTTAATTAAGAATAACACTAAAAAGGGTCACAGTCATCCGAAAATTAGTGCATCTATGGATTCAAATGATTGCATATGTTTGAGTGTGTCAATGTAAATTTTATTTATTAAAAGTATTTAAAAAATATGTAGAAGTACTGTGTAAATTGTAGCTACGTAAGTAGAGAAAAATAGTATTGATTGGCAAGTGAAAATTATGCGTACAAGTCCTGCCTTCTCCCATCGGCATTCTCTCTCTCTCTCTCTCTCTCTCTCTCTCTCTCTCTCTCTCCTCTCTTATTAATGCATGTCACATATTATTTATATAATTTACGACGTGGCGACCCACTGAGCAAAAGCTTGCGACCCAGTAATGGGTTCGCGACCCGTACTTTGAAGAACCCTGCAATAGATAATTAGGAGTCATATTATACGAAAATAAACGTTAACGATAATATATAGTAGTAGTGTGTGTGTGTGTGTGTGTGTGTGTGTGTTAAGGTTTGATGGGGATAGGGAAGGTGGATGGAGAGGGGAAGGTGGATGGAGAGGAAGGCAGGTGGTGGTGTGTACGGGAAGGTGGATGGAGAGTGTGTGTGTGTGTGTGTGTGTGTGGCAAGGATATTGTGGGTGTGTTGAACGGGATATGGATGGGAAGGAAGGAGGTCAGAGCGGAAATATGGGGGAGTATTAGAAGGGAGGGGGAAGATAAGGAAAGGAAGGCATTGTAAGGGAAGATAAGGGAACGAAAAGGAAGATAAGGAAAGGGAATGAAAGACAGAAGGAAATAAAACGGAGAAGGAAAAGGAAGGAAATTAAATAAAGGAAGGAGGAAGGAGAAAGTAAACAAAAGTAGCAAGAAGGAAAGGTTATGCAATAAGTATGTCTTGTCACGCCTCCTTTCCTTCACTCTTATGACTAAATTATATTACAATTATATTACACTATCATAACCACAACACACACCATGCAGGTTATTTGCCTACGTGAGGGAAGTCAAAGACAGCGATAACGTGCACCCCCCCCCCCCCTGCATCAGAAGTGCCTCCCCTCACCCCCCTCACCACACACACTGGAGAGAGGCAGGGAGGAGGGGTGAACTGGGGGGACAAGGGGGTTTGGGGGAGAGCGGGGGCGTGGCGGCGGGGGGTGCCTACTCTCACAAGCTCTCAGCAACACACCACAACACCCACCAATGTCTCCCCGCACACAAGACATCCCGTGAAGTATTTCCTTATACTACACACCAAGGCCAAAGGAGAGATTGGCCTTCCTCCCTTGGCCTTGCTACACACTGTTTTCACACACAGGTAAAAATGAACGAGGACTGCGCGGTCATTTTCTGAGACCACTGACTAGTTTTTCCTTGCCTAAATTTAGTACTTTTTTAGATGGAGGTTATATACACTCACCTCGCCCTCCTTCCCAAGTTAAAATGACTAACACTACTAGAATTCTTATGTTATTTGCTATACGAGATCTAGAAATAGATGACTTTTCCTGTTATGCTATATTTCTGCACTATTTCAGTTCCCCATAATGTAAAAATTGCTAAAAACTGCACAGATTCCACTATACTTACAGACACGCGTAGTACAACCTGCCTCACCCCTGTTCCTCCTCACTGTGAGTTAGATAGACGCTAAGCATACCTCCCTCTCCCCCCTCCCCTGTGATTGGCCAGCGGGGAATCCGAAGATGGACTCAATGGCTTCATAACCACCAAATCTGAAACAGTAAATCACTCACACACTCGTCATTTCTCGAGTTATACATGACTTCTTACCAGATTTGCACCCATTTTAGTGTAGAGGAGCACCTATTGCTACACTATACCCTAGTTATAGCCGCCTTATTGTAGAAATATGGGTGGAAATAGCTAAAGTCTCGTGTTGGTGAGTCGAGCGGCCTATTATATTCAAAGCACTGAAGCTTGTGCGCGCGCCGGGAAAAGACGAGAGAGCAAGGAAGGGGATGAGAGGATGGGAGGGGAGGAAGGCGAGACAAGTGTGTTTTCCTGACCCCTATACAGGTTTCCAAGGTTACCATTAGCTGAATAAAACGTAGGAGCTGCAATTGGTAAGGTGTTTTTGTCCGCTGTAACAACTGAGGCCATTGCGAGAGCCAGGCAGGGGAGAAAACATCGAGTAATGAGAGGGTGGGAGGGAGGGAGGAGGCGTGGTGATGGTGGTAGTTATGGCCATGGTGGTTGTGTTGCCATACATGACGACTTGCCGGGTATTGCCATTTGCCACGTTCAATCATTACTTCACATTAATATATAGCAGTAATTTAGTGTTCCTCTTCTTACTTATCCACCTATGTTTCTCTCCTCCTCCTCCTCCTCCTCCTCCTCCTTATTATTCAACTCTTCTTCTTCTCTTCCTCCTCCTCCTTCTTCCTCTCCATCCAATTTTCCTACGTGTATATCCTCCTACTCTTCCTCCTCCTCCTCCTTATCATTTAACTCTTCTTCTTCCTCCTTCTTCTCCTCCTCCTCCACCCCATCCTCCTCCTCCTCCATCCACCTTTCCGAATTCCCGTACATTCTACCACCTCCCTTCCACTCTACTCCTCCACCCCATCCACATTCCCTTAAAGTAATCGTCCAGACCCATTTTTTTTTTTGCCTAATTATGTTGAATGTACATTCAAAACACCTAATCCACCAAAAATAATTGATTTCCCAGGCCTTATTTCCGTAAAACACGACTTTTGTAAAAAGCGCGCGAAAAAAAAAATCTTCCCTCCAACAGGGCTACGACTGTTATTGATGACGTCAGAACAGGGACGCCCGCAGACACTCTGTCTGACACCTGTCGGCAAATGTTATGATGAGCGATTGTACTTCGGTGTCAGACAGTGAATCTGTCGCTGTGACCGACACTCTTCCCACACACACGCCTGCACACACGCCTCCTTCCCACACACACGCCTGCGCACCAACACCCTTCCTGCACACACACACACATACACACACGTGTGTGGAGGGCGTGTGTGTGGGAAGGAGGTGTGTATGCAGGCGTGTGTGTAAGAAGGGTGTCGGTGTGCAGACGTGTGTTGTGGAAAGGAGGCGTGTGTGCAGGCGTGTGTGTGGGAAGGGTGTCGGTGTGCAGGCGTGTGTGTGGGAAGGAAGCGTGTGTGTGGGAAGGAGGCGTGTGTGCAGGCGTGTGTGTGGGAAGGAGGCGTGTGTGCAGGCGTGTGTGTGTGCAGGCGTCTGTGTGGGAAGGGTGTCGGTGTGCAGGCGTGTGTGTGGGAAGGAAGCGTGTCTGCAGGCTGTGTGTGTGGAAGGAGGCGTGTGTGCAGGCGTATGTGTGGGAAGGAGGCGTGTATGCAAGCGGTGTGTGGGAGGAGGCGTGTGTGCAGGCGTGTGTGTGGGAAGGGTGTCGGTGTGCAGGCGTGTGTGTAGGAAGAAAGCGTGTGTGCAGGCGTGTGTGGGGGAAGGAGGCGTGTGTGCAGGCGAGTGTGGGAAGGGTGTCGGTGTGCAGGCGTGTGTGTGGGACGGAGGCGTGTGTGCAGGCGTGAGTGTGGGAAGGGTGTCGGTGTGCAGGCGTGTGTGTGGGACGGAGGCGTGTGTGCAGGCGTGTGTGTGGGAAGGAGGCGTGTATGCAAGCGTGTGTGTGGGAAGGAGGCGTGTGTGCAGGCGTGTGTGTGGGAAGGGTGTCGGTGTGCAGGCGTGTGTGTGGGAAGGAAGCATGCTGCACCCATAAAGGATGCATGCATGTGGCATCTAGCAAAAAAAATCTATCAGAAATACCCAAATATCTTCAAGTACTATTATATTTATCTCTGTGTTTACGTGCCTCTGATCAAGCGCGGGAAGAGGATCCTCCCTGATGCTACGTCACGGAGCCTGAGCCTGAGCGTCTGCAAATCTTGAGTGTGTTTTGAGAACTCGGGGAATTTGCAGATTTTGATTGCGGATTATTTAAAAACGGCTGACTGGATACAAAAAGTGACGACGTATTGTTGATATACTCGTTAATGGCTATGATTTGATTGCATTAAATCAGGAATGATGAAATGGTCTGGACGATTACTTTAAACTTCACCTCCCTTCCACTCTAAAATATAAGCAAAAATAAAGAAGCTACAAGAGGCCGCGAGACCTACACGTGGTAGTTCCTGTTACTTAACACTACCTACATCCACCTTTCATCCCCATCCATGAACCTATCCAGACTCCTTTTAAAGCTCCCTATTGACTCCGCACTGTGTATCTATCTATCTATATGAAGTGTTGTGGACAATAAAATATTTATCTATATATCTATCTATCTATCTAGTGTTGTGGACAATAAAATATCTATCTATCTATCTATCTCTATGAAGCGTATACTCGGTTCAAGAACGTTAGAGCCAAATTCTCCTCCCCCGAGGAAGAGCTTGTCAGGCCAGCTTCGCTGTGGCCTCTTATTGGTTGACGGAATTCAGTGGAAAGAGTGTATCCTACAGTCCTTCGTTGTTTCTTTAACAACACACCATATATTTGCTTTGAGTGCATGAAAGTCCTCAATTCACCATCGTTAGTAAATGTGTTATCACATGGACATTAAAGTAAGCCAGATACTCTTCATGAAGACGAGATATTGAGAAGGAAATATAAAGGTTTGTAAAATTCTGAGTGAGGGAATAGGTGAAGAGAGTCATCTGAGGGCGCTGTCACCTTTTAGAGGTGAAACAAGCAAACCCTTAACCTGACTGGTTCCGCTACCCTTAATGACCGCACGCCTGAGGCTCCCTACCCGGCCTTGCCTTGAAACGATATAGCAGGTCACAGGGGAAAAGATGCAGGAGATATATGCAGGAGAGAGAGATATGCCGGAGAGAGAGAGATATGCCGGAGAGAGAGAGATCTATGCAGGAAGGAGAGAGAGATCTATGCAGGAAGGAGAGAGAGATATGCAGGAGAGAGAGAGATATGCCGGAGAGAGAGATCTATGCAGGAAGGAGAGAGAGATATGCAGGAGAGAGATATGCAGGAGAGAGAGATATGCAGGAGAGAGATATATGCAGGAAGGAGATATATATGCAGGAGAGAGAGATATGCAGGAGAAAGATATATATAAAGAGAGAGAGAGAGATGCAGGAGAGCGATATAGAGAAAATCAAGGGCGTGATGGATTAAAGGTAGGGGAGAAAATGAGAGAGAATGAATCATCCGTCTTAGCGATTACGTAAAACATAATACATATAACAAAAACAATACAGATACTCAGAGAGAGAAAGATATAAATAAATATATACAAATACAACATTAATTCAGTGATATTTCTTCTTCCTCCTCCTACTGATGTCATAATTGCATCATTAGCTTTAAAGATGACGAATATTTAAGGGAGCGAGGTCATTATAGAGAAAGAGACGATCTATTGATTTTTCTGTTAATATATTTTTGTTGTAGCCGTACGCGCGCGCGTGTGTGTGTGTGTGTGTGCGAGTTTGACGTGAGTCAAGGACAATTAAGGGATTAACAAAGGGATGTGGGAGCCTGGGAGAGAAGCCCGTTGTCTGGGAGTCAGGGGTGGGGAAGTGTTTACTTAGTGTACATTTTGACGGCAAACCTTCCATCACGCCCCAGAACGCCATCGCCCAATCAAGAGGGAACCAGGGCCTGACAAGCTCCACCTCGGGGGAGGAGCATGTGGCTCTAACGTTCTTGAACCGAGTACTCAATTCAAGAACGCTAGAGCCACATGCCCCTCCCCCGAGTGAGCTTGTCAGGCCACTTCGCTGTGGTCTCTTATTGGTTGAAAAAATTCTGTGGAAAACGGGCATCTTACAGTCCTTCGTTGTTTCTTTAACAAAACACCATATATTTGCTTTGAGTGCATGAAAGTCCTCGATTCACCATCGTTAGTAAATGTGTTATCACATGGACACAAAAGTAAGCCAGATACTCTTCATAAAGACGAGATATTGAAAAGGAAATATAAAGATTCGTAAAATTCTGAGTGAGGGAGGAGGTGAAGAGAGTCATCTGAGGGCGCTGTCACCTTTTAGAGGTGAAACAAGCAAACCCTTAACCTGACCTGTCCCCCCAGCGCTAATGACCTCACGCCTCAGGCTCCCTACCCGGCCATGCCTTGAGGCGATATGGCAGGTCACAGGGAGAGAGAGAGAGAGAGAGAGAGAGAGAGAGAGAGAGAGAGAGAGAGAGAGAGAGAGAGAGAGAGAGAGAGAGAGAGAGAGAGAGAGAGAGAGAAAAAAAATACAACAATGATTCAATGATGTTCCTCCTTCCTCCTCTTCCTGATGTCATAATTGCATCATAAGCTTTAAAAATGACTAATAAATAGGAGAGCGAGGTCATTAAGTAAATATAGAATTTTGATTTTTCTGTTATTCATATCACTTTTTTTGTGCGCGTACGTGTGTGTGTGTGTGTGTGTGTGTGTGTGTGTGTGTGTGTCTGTCTGTGTGTGTGTGTGTGTGTGTGTGTGTGTGTGTGTGTGTGTGTATGTGTGTGTGTGTGTGTGTGTGTGTGTGTGTGTGTCAAGGACAATTAAGGGATTAACAAAGGGATGTGGGAGCCTGGGAGATCAGACCGTTATCTGGGAGTGGGGAAGGGAACCACAGGGGTGAGGAAGTGTTTAGTGTACATTTTGACGGCAAACCCTCCATCACGCACAGAACGGCATCACCCAATCAAGAGGGAGCCATAGCCTGACAATCTCCACCTCGGGGGAGGGGCATGTGGCTCTACCGTTCTTGAATTGAGTATACATGGCAACTCCCGCTACCCATCGACGCTACTCCCAACCCGACACACTACCTCCTTCCTCCTCTTCCTTGCCTCTCCTCTGCCTTAGTATAGACATAGATACATTGTTTATATAATGTTAAGTGACCTGTACTGCTATCTAATGTGTGTAGGTGTTAGTAGAAGGGAGAGACAGAGGGATAGTATGGCCTCAGGGCCCTTACTCCGTGATGTCACTGAGAGGGTGGGTCTTACAGACGTAGGGGCGAGTGTTGTATGGTTAAGTATAGGGTTATGAGCCTTAGGTGAGAGCCTGTATTCAAACTAGCTGGGAACAACGCTACTCTCCCTCTTGCAAACACACATGCACTGTATACACATACTCTCTCTCTCTCTCTCTCTCTCTCTCTCTCTCTCTCTCTCTCTCTCTCTCTCTCTCTCTCTCTCTCTCTCTCTCTCTCTCTCTCTCTCTCTCTCTCTCTCTCTCTCTTTTACTCTCGAAGCCAATTAACCTGCATGCATGTGTGTGTGTGTGTGTGTGTGTGTGTGTGTGTGTGTGTGTGTGTGTGTGTGTGTGTGTTGTGTGTGTAGCAAGCCCCAAGGCATAGAAAATGTCTTATAAATTCGTTTAATAGCCTTAAAGTAATCGTCCAGACCATTTCATCATTCCTGATTTAATGCAATCAAAGCATAGCCATTAACGAGTATATCAACAATACGTCGTCACTTTTTGTATCCAGTCAGCCGTTTTTAAATAATCCGCAATCAAAATCTGCAAATTCCCCGAGTTTTCAAAACGCTCTCAAGGTTTGCAGACGCTCAGGCTCAGGCTCGGTGACGTAGCATCAGGGAGGCTCATCTTCCCGCGCTGATCAGAGAGACGTAAACACAGAGATAAATACAGGGTGTAACACGAGTTTATGCAAATGTTGATACAGGAGATAGACCGAATTATTCTAAGAACAAAATGCTCTATACCCATATGCTTTCTGAAGCTTCCTTTACGTGACATGGAGTGAGAAAGAATTACCGCGGCCGTCATGTAACTCACGGCTAGCGGGAGGCAGGAGGTATGAGATGTGCACTCGCGCGTATGCCCCCCGGTGAAATTATGAATTATCTAATCATAATTTCTACTAGTTATGGACAATTACAGTATCTTATAAGTTTTAACTACACAATCGATATTAATAAACGGCTGTTATTTACCAAATAAGCAGTACATGAGAACAGCAGGGCTGTCATAAGCAATAATGTAAAGGGCTACTTGACATTATGTCGGCGAGGAAGAGGCAAGGTGGGTAGGGATGGGTGCCGTGCGAGGCTACATCAGCTGTGTCCCTCCTTCTCCCGCCCAGGGGCAGTGCAGTGTTTAGTTTGAGAGAGTGAACTCTGCGGACAATGCCGTACTCCTACAGTAACGTGGAGTATGCGGATATGGTGTTTATCTACGGGTTCTGCAATGGAAGTGCAAATGCTGCCGTACAGGAATACAGAAGAAGATACCCTAACAGAAAATGTCCCAATGTTCGAACATTTTACAGGGTATTTCAACACCTTCGTGACAAAGGATCTTTCCCTGGAAGGGGTTTGCAACAGCTGAAAGGATAGGGGAACATGGAAAGGTGAGGCAGATTCTTCATGCGCGGAAAACAGCCCAGACATAAGCACAGAAGAATTTCCTCCGACTTGGAGTTTCTCACATGAAAGCATGGAGGGTGCTGAGAAAAGAAGGTCTTCATCCATATCATCTGCACAAGGTTCAACATCTTCAGGATGGAGATTCAGTGAGGCGATTGGAGTTTTGTAAATCGCTACAAGCAAATTCCCAGCTGTGGAAATATATTTTGTTCACCGATGAGGCCACATTTACCCGTGCCGGAATGCATAATGCTCATAATGGACATTGGTGATCAAAGGAGAATCCACACAAGATGGTAGAAAGTAATTTCCAGCAAAGATTTTCTATTAATGTCTGGTGTGGCATGATTGGCGAGCACTTGATTGGCCCACACATCTTTCAAGATCGCATTAACGGGGATATTTATGCTAACTTTTGATAGATCACCTCCCCTCACTCCTAGATGTTCCCCTGGGCACACGGCGCCGACTAGTATTTCAGCATGACGGGGCACCACCACACTTCAGTAAGCAAGTGAGGCAGCATCTTGACCAAACATTTCCTGGACGGTGGATAGGCCGGGGAGGACCACACCCATGGCCTGCCAGATCACCAGACCTAACACCACTGGATTTTTATCTCTGGGGAGACATGAAATCACATGTATACAATAAGAAAAGTGACAACAAGCAAGAACTTCTGGAGAGAATAATGGCAGCTTCACAGCACATCAAGAACAAGCCAGAAATTCTAAGAAAAAGTGTTCATTCCATACTTCAGCGAGCGCAACTGTGTATTGAAGCTTATGGTGGCCACTTTGAACACTTGCTGTGATCATCACAACATTAAGGTAAGTCATGATGACAAGAGACAGTACGTAAGAGTAAGTAGATCGAGCTGCCGGGAGATTACTGACATTCAGCTGTAGACGTTGCCACGTAGCATTTTACAGTATTAGTGTGTCAAATTTCAGCTATGCTGTCTTCATGTAATGCTTATCAGTAAATTTAATGAATCTTTGTCTCGTTTATAAGATACTGTAATGCTCCCTAATTTGTAACAATCATAATTAAACTAATGTTCATAATTTCAGAGATGACCTCGATCCGTAAATAATCCCCATATCCAGAACCCCATATCCAGAATAATACTCCACATTACCGTAAGCGTACAACACTCTACAGCTTATTTCTCTCAAATTGATACTAAATAAGTCATGATTTTAACTCTCTCAAACTAAACACTGTCGCTAATCTGGGCGGGAGAAGGAGGGACACAGCTGATGTAGCCTCGCACGGCACCCATCCCTACCCACCTTGCCTCTTCCTCGCCGACATAATGCCAAGTAGCCCTTTACAGTATTGCTTATGACAGCCCTGCTGTTCTCATGTACTGCTTATTTGGTAAATAACAGCCGTTTATTAATATCGATTGTGTAGTTAAAACTTATAAGATACTGTAATTGTCCATAACTAGTAGAAATTATGATTAAATAATTCATAATTTCACCGGGGGACATACGCGCGAGTGCACATCTCATACCTCCTGCCAGATAAAGAGACAGATAAAGAAAGATAAAGAGACACTGTTAATCCACCTCGTACTCGGGCTCAAACATATAGGATCCCATGACAATCTGAGTTCGTTTTCCTCATAGTATACGCGACCAGCGTCATTTCTTTCGGTGTCAGATTGAGCATCGTACTCTAAATCTGTCACAGCGACAGATTCACTGTCTGACACCGAAGTACAATCGCTCATCATAACATTTGCCGACAGGTGCCAGACAGAGTGTCTGCGGGCGTCCCTGTTCTGACGTCATCAATAACAGTCGTAGCCCTGTTGGAGGGAAGATTTTTTTTTTCGCGCGCTTTTTACAAAAGTCGTGTTTTTACGGAAATAAGGCCTGGAAATCAATTATTTTTGGTGGATTAGGTGTTTTGAATGTACATTCAACATAATTCGGCAAAAAAAAAATGGGTCTGGACGACTACTTTAAACACGTAAGAATGCATTAACCCCTTGAGGCCCAGAACGTAATTTCCATAGTAATTTGTGTACCATTAGACGATTTTTAGTGACTGTAAGCAATATTTTAAAGCTATGACCTGTTTAGTATCCTTGTCCACTAACTACTGTGGTATAATAAGTTAATTTTAGTGATTTTATGGCTCGACAACATACATTTTTTTATAGAAAAGAAAAGATCTGGGTGTGAAGGGGTTAAATAAACATTACAATTCCCTTCCGTTATATTATACCTATAGTTGTGTATTTGACTGCTATTATTATTGTTATTTCCTGTTATTACCTCCGCCAACGAAGTTGGAGGGGTTATGTTTTCACCCCGATCTGTCTGTCTGTCTGTCTGTCTGTCTGTTAGTGTACAGGATTTCTCGACAATTTACGAATAGATTTGGACCAAACTCGGTATACCAAGTCTATTTGGTATAAGGAAGAACTGATTTAATTTTGGATGAAATCTATTGACAACTGTTGCCATGGCAACCAATTGATGAAATATTCGGCCGGAGGTATGCGCTCATACTGAGTGCATAATGCACACACAATATAAAATATATATATATATATATATATATATATATATATATATATTATATATATAATTGATGAAATATTCGGGCAGAGGTATGCGCTCTACTGAGTGCCCCCCCCCCCTAGTTGCTATTGTTTTGTGAATGAATCTATATCTTGAATTTCTAGAATGAGAGAGAGAGAGAGAGAGAGAGGAGAGAGAGAGAGAGAGAGAGAGAGAGAGAGAGAGAGAGAGAGAGAGAGAGAGAGAGAGAGAGAGAGAGAGAGAGAGAGAGAGAGAGAGATACTATTCTGCCTGCCTGCCTGCCTGTCTGTCTGCCGCCTGCCTGCCCTGCCTGCCTGCCTGCCTGCCTGCCTGCCTGCCTGCCTGCCTGCCTGCTCCTCTGCCTCCCTGCCTCCCTGCCTGCCTGCCTCCTCCTGCCTGCCTGCCTGCCTACAAATATTTCACAATCCTATTCTCTCTCTTAATATCACTTCCTCCTCTTTTCTTCCTTCCTTCCTTCCTCTATTTCTTCCTTCCTTCCTTCCTTCTCCTTCTTCCCTTCCTCCCTTTACTACTATGGCATCTAATATAACAAATCACTACTACTACTACTACTACTACTACTACTACTACTACTACTACTACTACTACTACTACTACTACTACTACTACTACCACTTATACCAGTTCCATTTTCTCTTATAATATTTCCCCATCCCTTCTTCTTTCTCATACCTTTCCTCCTCCTCCTCCTCTTCCTCCTCCTATCAATTATCATTCCCATGTTTACATACCCTATAAACCCCCTCCTTACCTCTCTCCTCTTCTCTCCCTTCCCTCATTCCCTCCCTCCTTCTCTCCATCAATGCCTCCGAACACACATCTCGAGGGGCAAGAGTGCGACCTGCGGGAGGCCCACGCGTCGCCCGCCCGTGCCTTGCCTCCCCAATTAAATTAGTATAGAAATTGGTCTAGAAAATCCTGAAATTTGTCTAAAATATGCTAAAATTAATCAGAAAATATAATTTAATTGGTCTAAAATAGCGAAATTTGTCTTAAAATAATGAAATGGTAAATTTGGTCTTAAATATAATTGGGTCAAAGATGGTAAATTGGTCTAGACTTCCAATTGGTCTTAAAATACGACATTAACTCTAGAAATGATAAAATTGGTCTTGTTTATCTATATTTTGCCACGTCCCACTAAGCAAGTCCAAAGGCTACAAAACAAGATAAGAAATAGTTTCATCCTATCTAGACACTTTGTAAGTACCAACTAAAGGTTATTGACTATACAAAGCGGCCGCCATCAGCACGAATAGGCGGACTCAACCGCTGCCCGAATGCACGGGACGTTCACATTGCGACTCACGTCCTCAACCTTACCACCCTGACGGGCTAACAAAAACAAGCACGCTAAAGGTTTGCTTTGATTTGGTTAACTGGACTTTTTTTTTCCACTATGGGTAGCTTGGTATGTGAGTGAAGTTTTTGTCTTAGTTCTCGGTCTAAAATATGATGAAATTGGTCTAAAATATGATGAAATTGGTCTAACTATGATGAAATAGGTCTAAAATATGATGAAATTGGTATAATATGATGAAATTGGTCTAAAATATGATGAAATTGGTATAATATATGATGAAATTGGTCTAAAATATAATTAAATTGGTCTAAAATATGATGAAATTGGTCTAAAATATGATGAAATTGGTCTAAAATATGATGAAATTGGTCTAAAATATGATGAAATTGGTCTAAAATATGATGAAATTGGTCTAAAATATGATGAAATTGGTATAATATATGATGAAATTGGTCTAAAATATGATGAAATTGGTATAATATAATATATGATGAAATTGGTCTAAAATATGATGTAATTGGTATATGATGAAATTGGTCTAAAATATGATGAAATTGGTATAATATATGATATTGGTCTAAAATGATGAAATTGGTATAATATATGATAAAATTGGTCTAAAATATGATGAAATTGGTATAATATATGATATTGGTCTAAAATATGATGAAATTGGTATAATATATGATAAAATTTGGGTCTAAAAAAAATTAAATTTTGGTTAAAATATGAGAAATTGGTCTAAATATGATGAAATTGGTTAAATATGATGAAATTGGTCTAAAAATATAAAATGGAAAATTGGGTCTAAAATATGATGAAATTGGTTAAAATATGATAAAATTTGGTCAAAAATATGATGAAATATCTAAAAATGGATAGAAATTGGTATAATATATGATGAAATTGGTCAAAAAATATGATGAAATTTTGTATAATATATGATAAAATTTGGTCTAAAATGTGGTAAAATTGGTCTAGAATATTCTAAAATTGGTCTAAAATACGATCAAATTACTCTAGAAAATGATAAAATTGGTCATGCTTCATTCTATACTTTGCCATGGGTCCTCACTAAGGCAAAGTCGCGGGTTAGTTACAAAAACAAACACGGGCTAAAGGCTTATTAATGCATACGCCCCTTATAAGCAAAACACTGCGTACGTATATATATATACAAGAGTTATATTCTTACGCCTCAGTTTAGTTAATGAAACGTGTCTGCTTTTTTCTCTTATTTTAATAGTGGTTTTCAAAGCACATTAAGAGTAGGGGATATAATACTCTAAGGCAGTGTTTCCCCAACCCGGGGGTTCCGCGGAACCCTGGGTTCCGCCGACCATCACAGGGTTCCCGAGAAAACCGTAAAATAATTATGTGCTATTACAAAATGACAGTGATCTTAATTTTCATAATTCCAAAATTTCCCTACTCAACAACACGTCACAAACATTTTCCAGACACCAACATACTCGTACGTGTCAGTCAGTACAATGTATTTTAGAAATGAGAGCAATAATATGCATAGAATTAAGAAAAAAATAGTGTTATTGCCGGGTTTTGTGGGATACGCCTTCATTCCTCTCCGCAAGTTTGGCGACACAGGGGTTGGGTAGGAGAGTGACGCACCCCGTACGAGTATCATACGTGTCACGACCCCAGCCCAGCCGTTCACACATCTTCCTTCAGTCGTTTTGAGCAGGGGCAACCGGTGAAACGTTGTGTTAATTAATCTCAACAGTAATATTAGTTTGATTCGGATTTTAAAGACTGAAGCAGTTCAAATATTTGAAAAGAAAGCATGTCAGTGGAGAGGGGGGACAGTGACGAAGAATCACAATACCACACACAGCCAAGTACGAGAAAAGGAAAAGTGAGTGATGTTAAAAAAAATGCCTTTACAATGACTGTTATCTGGCCATTGGCTTTACAGGGACTGGAGAAGAAACTGTCCACTTCCTTTTTTGCATTGTTTGTGGGAAAAGCTCGCTAACACGCTATGGCCCCAGCCAAGTTAAAGCGACCTTAACTACTAATCACAGCCACTTGTCAAATAAAACCGTGGATTATTTTCGAAGACTCTTGGATTAACAGCAGAAACAAAGAAAAGTTTTGAAAAGAAGGTAACCATCAGTGATAAGGCCAAAAAAGCAAGCTATTTAGTGGCTGAGCTAGTTGCCAAAAAAATGAAAAGTCACACTATTGCAGAAAGCCTAATAATCCCCTGCTTGCAAAAATTGTGAGAACAATGCTAGGTGAAGAAGCTGAAAGTGAGTGAAGAAAGGTTCCTGTTTCTGATAATACAATTAGTAGGCGTGTGGATGACCTGCCCAAACAATATTTCTGGTATTTTGTCTGAAAAAACTGCAAAATTACAATTTTTGCTCTCCAAGTAGATGAGACAACTGATATAACTGGTAAAGCTCAGCTGCTGGCATTTGTACGTTTTGAAAATGAAGGTGAAATAATGGAAAATTATTTTTGCTGTAAAGGACTGCCAGAAACTACCAAAGGCCACGACATTTTCAACATCTTGTCTTCTTCCCTGGAATCTTGTGGTTTGTCATGGAACCGATGCGTTGGAATCTGCACTGATGGTGCTCCCTCAATGATTGGGCTCAGTACAAGGCTTTGTATCACGCGTGAAAAAAAAAAACCCTGAAGTCATAACAATTCACTGCTTTCCCCGAGAAGTTCTGGTTTCAAAAACTATTGGGGGATGATTTAAAAAAGTCCTTGATATAAACTGGGAACATGGTAAACTTTATAAAGCAGCGCCCTCTGAGGTCTCGCATATTTGAAAGGGTTTGTGTGAAAAACATGCAAAAAGATCACGTGACCCTTCTCCAGCACACAGAGGCTCGATGGCTTTCGAAGGTAAAGTTTTGACAAGGGTATTCGAGCTGCGACAGGAACTGCTGCTTTTCTTCAAGAGAATAATAATTCCAGGTTTTTGTGAATGTCTTGAATTACAAACTGACAATGAATCTAGCATATTTAGCAGATATTTATCAGCATTTAAATAACTTGAACACCATTCTGAAAAACATTCTGACTTCCCAAAACAAACTTCTTGCATTTAAGAATAAACTTGCTGTTTGGAAAAAGCACCTTTCAAGAGGAAAACGTCGAAATGTTTCCACTCCTACTTTAAGTTCAAACTCAGACGGAATATGAAAAGTCATTCCATAATTACAAGTAATTTGGGATCACTGTCAGAAAACTTCATAAGTTTCTTCCCCTCCTTGTCATCAGATGCGTATGACTGGGTGAGAAACCTTCACTGAGTTCTCACCAAGTACAGAAACCTACTTAGTCTGCAAGAAGAGGAAGGAAATGAGTGAACTACAGTGTGATCGAACCTTGAAAAAGAAATTTAATGAAGTATCACTTGACAAGTTTTGGATTTCAGCAAAGCAAGAGTACCCTGTCTCTCAGTAAAAGCATTGGATGTTTTACTCCAGTTTTCAACTTCTTACCTCTGTGAACAAGATTTTTCATGCCTGACCGTCATTAAAAGCAAAAACAAAATCGTCTTCTGTCTGTCGAGGAAGAACTGCGTGTGTGTCCTGTCAAAAATTCGGCCAAGAATTTCACAGGTACGCAAAGAGAAACAAGCCCCAAATGTCACACTGAAGGTAAGTCATGAACTTAGACTTATTAGTGTGAACTCTCATAACATGTGATGTAATTGTAGATTCATATAATTATATTGCTCAAAAACTTTTCTTAAATTTTATATATATAATATTATATATATTAATTTTTATATATATATATATATATATATAAATATATATTAATATATATATATATACATATTATATATATATATATATATATATAATTATTAATAAAAATATAAAATATATATATATATATATATTATAAAATATAAAATTATATATATATATATTATATATATAAATATTATATTTGTATACTATTATAGGGTTCCTTGGAATATGAAAAATTATTACAGGGGTTCCTCCAAGGTGTAAAGGTTGGGAATCACTGGTCTGTGACAAATACTAAATATTTGATCATCTTAATCAACTAATCAATTAAAGTAAGCAAAAAATAAAATTGCGTATTACAAAAAAGGAGAGAGGATGAGGAAATAGAGAGGGAGGAAGAGGAAAAAGGGGAGGAGAAGAAGGGAGGAAGAAAAGGAGAAAGGAGGAATGGTAGGATGAGGAAGACAGGAAGAGAAAGAGAGGAAAACGAGGAAGAGGAAGGAGGAGGAAGGAAGAGGAGAGGAGAGGGAGGGGAGAGAGGGAGGAGAGGAAGGAGAGGAGAAAGGGAAAAGGAGGGGGAGAGGAGAGGGAGGGGAGGAGAGGGGAGGGAGAGGGGGAGGGGGGGGGGGGAGGGAGGGGGGGGAGGGGGAGGGGAGGGGAGGGGGGGGGGGAGGGGGAGGGGAGGGGAGGGGAGGGGAGGGGGGGAAAAAGGGAGATTTAATTCTAATGTACCTTTACCTTTGATACCTTTTAAGAATCTTGCCCGTTATCGCGGAGTTTTAGGTGGTTCCTCCACTCATTCCAGAGTAGTATGTAGCTCCCTGTTCCTTGCCTCCAGGACCATGAAGGTAAAGTGTTGTCATGGGAGCTACTGTAGCCCGGCGTGGGTGGTTGGTCTGGGATGTCAGCCAGCCACTTGTCAGGGTGATGTTTGAAGGTGTTTCCCTGGTGACCCCCCGTTAGGTCCCGAATGTGTCTTGGGGCACAATTGAAGAGCCGTACACCATTGTGGGAGAAGCTGTGTTGATGAGGGTTTGTAGTCCTTTAGAGGAGGCGCATGTACTCTGTACATAGCACAGCCTGCCTCTTCTAGGATTTTTGTTTTCCTCCATACCTCTTTTGGAGCCAGACCCTCCAGGATTTTCCAGACAAGATTTGATTACTTCTCGTCGGCGCTG
>JACEEZ010007778.1:37500-39703 GCA_016584305.1 Chionoecetes opilio | reverse complement strand
AACCCAAAAAACTACAAATAATAAAAATCCAGATAACTGAACACGTACCAAATCGCGTAATTAAAGGTCTTATTATGTGACCTGTAAATCGAGGTCAGGTCAGGTAATGTACACGTATTTTTGACCCGTCTTATACCCCGGGTCACCGTGTCATTTTGCAAATTACTGTGTGTGTGGGGTGTGTGTGTGGGGGTGTGTGTGTGTGTGTGTGTGTGTGTGTGTGTTTGTGTGTTTTTTATTTTACCTCTTGCCTATCACTATTTTTTTTTTTTTCTCTCTCTCTCTCTCTTCTTTTCTCTCTCCTCCTTTCTCGTCCCTCTCTCTCTCTTCCCCTCATCTCTCTCTCTCTCTCTTCTTCCCCTAAAAAAAATGGGGGGGGGTGGGGGGTAAAAAAGAAAAACAAAAAAAAAAAAAAAAAAATTGTTTTAATAAAAATTAAAAGGGGAAAGGGAAGGGAAAAGGTAATAAGGGGGAGAGAGGAAAAGAGGGGGGGAGAGGGGGGAAGGGAAGGGGATAAGGGGGGCAGGGGGGAAGGGGGGGAAGAGGAAGGAAGGAAAAAAGGGAAAAGTAATTAAAGGGGGAAGGGAATGGGGGGGAAGGGAAGGGAAGGGGGAAGGAATGAAGGGGAGGGAAGGGAAGGGGGGATACAAAGATAGGGGGATAATTCAGACATTTTAACTTCCCCTTCCTCTCTCTGTCTCTCTCTCTCTCTCTCTCTCTCTCTCTCCTCTCATCTCTCTCTCTCTTCTCCCCCTCTCTCTCTCTCTCTTCTCTCTCTCTCTCTTTACGTGGAGGAGGGGGGGTTGGTAGAGTGTTAAAGGGAAAAAACAGGCTTGTCCCGACCCATTTAATGAGAGAGAGAGGAGAGAGAGAGAGAGAGAGAGAGAGAGAGAAGAGGGGAAGAGAGAGAGAATACAGGTATATAATCAAATTGACGTGCGTGTCAGTCTCTTTTTTTTTCCTCTCTCTCTCTCTCTCTCTCTCTCTCTCTCTCCCCCCCCTCCCCCCTCGATAATTAGTACAAGATTTAATAAACAAAGTCGGCACGGCGGGGAAGAATAATTTATCATCATTTACTGGCTAATTAAGAGACAAATAAATCAAGACTAGACTGATTTACCTGTTGGAAATGTTAATTAGTGTGTTGTTGTGTGTGTGTGGGGTGTGTGTGGGTGTGTGTGTTGTGTGTGTGTGTGGTGGCGTGTGCGTGTGCGTGTGTGTGTGTTTTGTGTGTTTTGTAGGGAGGGTCAAAAAGCTATGCTGGGTAATATATTTGTACCTTCTTTGATTTAGTGAGAGAGAGAGAGAGAGAGAGAAGAGGGGAGAGAGGAGAGAGAGAGAGAGAGAGGAGAGAGAGAGAGAGAGAGATTTAGAGCGAGTCAAAGTTTAGAGAGAGAAACTTCATTCCTAACACGTTTTTAACCACTTTGTAACTACACACACACACACACACACACACACACACACACACACACACACACACACACACACACACACACACACACACACACACACACACACACACACACATACACACACACACACACACACACCAATAGATTTCACCATTCATTTCGGAAAGACCAGTCACCAATATCATAGCGCGGCTGATAAATTTGTTAGAGAGAGAGAGAGAGGGAAGGAGAGAGAGGGAGAGGGAGAGGGAGAAGGAGGGAGGAGGGAGGGCGGGAGGGAGGGAGGGAGGGTATATATGTTGTAAACTCGTATGGTCAGCTACAGTGAGTTACTCACTCATATTTTTTGGCTATGTTTTAGCATGTAAAATAAGCTTGACATGTAGACAAGTCTACCAATTATTATACGTATTTTGCTGTAATAACCACTACCCTGTGGACAATAAATGAATTTGAATTTGAATTTGAATTTGGAGGGAGAGAGGAGGAAGGGAGGGAGGGGGAAGGAGGGAGAGAGAGAAAGGGAGGGAGAGAGGAAGGGAGGGAGGGAGGGAGAGAGGGAGGGAGAGAGAGAGAGGGAGAGGGGGAAGGGGAGAGAGAGAAAGGGAGGGAGAAAAGGAAGGGGGAGGGAGGAGAGAGGGAGGAGGAGGGAGAGGGGAAGGGGAGAGAGAGGGAGGGAGAGGGGAAAAGGGAAGGGAGGGAGGGAGGGAGGGGGAGAGAGAGAGGGAGAGGGGAAAGGGGAGAGAGAGAAAGGGAAAAAGGGGGGAGGAGGGGGAGGAGGGAAGAGA
>JACEEZ010007778.1:22500-25000 GCA_016584305.1 Chionoecetes opilio | reverse complement strand
TCCCAGTTTGAATAAATGACATTAAAAAAATCCAGTAGGTTTGTTAAGCAGGATCTCTTATTTCAAAATCCATGATGGGAGTTTAGTATAGAGTTATTTTCATCGAGAAAAGACACTATTTTATCCCGTAAGTAGATGGTGATGGTGGTAGTGGTGGTGATGGTGGTAATGGTGGTGATAGTAATGATGGTGTTGGTGGTGGTGGTGGTGTTGATGGTGATGGTGGTACTGGTGGTGATGGTGGTAATGGTGGTGATAGTAATGATGGTGGTGATGGTGGTGGTGGTGGTGGTGACATAGATAGATAAAGATAGAACTAATATAGATAAGCAAAGGAAAATACTATGGGAAATAATAGAAAAGAAAGAGAACAATGTAGACAGACAGGAAAAGTTTAGAAAATAAAAGTTAGAAAAGAAGAAAGAGAGAGAGAAAAATGAGGAAAAATGAATCAAAAGTGATGGTGATGAGGATGGAAATGGTGGTGATGATAGAATTAATGATGGTGATGGTGGTGATGGTGATGGTAGTAATGGTAGTAGTGGTAGTGGTGGTGGTGGTGATGGAGGTGTTGGTGATGGTATAGTCTATTCACTTAAGCTGGATTCTTGGGAGCTGCTCGCTGCCTAGCCGAGTTTGTAAGGACGTCGCTGATTGGCTGATAGACTCGGGCTGGGTAGCGATGGTGGTGGTACTTGCCTCGCCGCAACCCAAAACCCTTGCCTTGCCTCAGAAAAATATTCATATTTCTTGGCTTTACTCATCTCTTACACAAGATAGGCCTATTTTGTTTGCATCAGTAAATCAGGCAGTGATTGGTTAACAACAACACGCCATTCATAACTCAATAGGGTAAAAAATAAAGTCATGACTGACTATCACAAGAGTAGGCGGACTTTTAGGTTTTCAGTGCATTGAAATGTTGTTCTCCTACCCGATATAACCAAGCTACCAGATAATATTTATGAAAGCTGAGCCTACCATCGTGTTCATAATACATTGCTGCATATCATGAGCATAACAAAAATTACACTAAGACTACACTAATATTAAGATAATTGAAGGAAAGTAAAAGAGTGTATAAACATTATTTCTTGCTTATTTTGCTTCAACTCGCTGTAACTCCATAAGTTTTGGTCACATTCAATTTTCAAGAACTGTTTCAAAATTCTTATACTTTTCCGCTTCCTGTGGTATGTAGCACGTACCAATAAGGAAAAGAGTAGGTGGTCAAAATGGCTAAGAAATTTAAACTGTTTCAAACTGGTGCCGTGACGGGTGGAGCCTCTGATAGCTCTCCCGAAAACAGTCTCTCCTATATAGGGAGCAATGCTCACCCGTCACTGTGCCAGTTTGCAGTAGTAGTTTTAACTTTCTTAGCCATTTTGACCACCTACGGCGAGGCAAGTACCACCACCATCGCCACCCAGCCCGAGTCTATCAGCCAATCAGCGACGTCCTTACAAGCTCGGCTAGGCAGCGAGCAGCTCCCAGCCCAGGAATCCAGCTTAAGTGAATAGACTATAGTAATGGTGGTGGTGATGGTGGTGTTGGTGATGGTGGTAATGGTAGGAGTGGTAATGGTGGTAGTGGTAATGATGGAAGTGGTGGTGGTGGTGTTGATAGTAGAAGTGGCGATGGTGGTAATGATGGTAGTGGTAATAATGGAAGTTGCGGCGGCGGTGGTGATGATGGTTGTGGTGTTGATGATAAAAGCAATGGTGGTGGTGGTAATGAGGGTGGTGGTGATGATGGAAGTGGTGGTTATGATGGTTGTGGTGTTGATGACAGAAGCAATGGTGGTGGTGGTAATGATGGTGGTGATGATGGAAGGGGTGGTGATGATGGAAGCAGTGTTGGTGAGGTAAGCAAACTCACCTGAATGCTTCGCTAACACTAAATAAGGCGGAACAAATGTGTATCTGAGTTGATAAGCATCTTGCGCCGCCACTGTTAAGCGGCAGCCGGTTTGAAGTCATTTCGGTGACTCCAGTTCCATTACAAAACACTTTTTCCTCACCAAACCGGACTCATAAAGCAGACTCATTATCCCCCCCCCCCTAAGCTTCATTTAATCCGGTGTCAGACTCCTCATCCCCCCGTTAATTCGAACACTACAACATCTACATAATTACTGCGGGTACGAAAATGTAGGCAGATGCATTTTTTTTTTTTTAAAGTTGCAATTTTGAAGCATTTTAAGTTCCATATTTTTTCATAGTTACAATAAAAGCAAAGTTATTCCTGATACAACGTTTCCATTAGACATTAGAACTCATGAACTATATACCCGTCACCGTAACTCATGTAGATCCAGATGTTAATATGATGTTCGAAAATGTAGTCAGAATTTTCTTTTATTTGCAAGCATTCATTTCATTTATTTTATTGTATTTCAAGTATTTCTTTCATTAATTCATAAAGAAAGGAATAATGTGAAGTCTTAATTAATTAAAGTCGTTCAGCCCCCGTGATTCAAATACGGCAATAATATCAATTT
>JACEEZ010007778.1:15000-17500 GCA_016584305.1 Chionoecetes opilio | reverse complement strand
TCTCTCTCTCTCTCTCTCTCTCTCTCTCTCTCTCTCTCTCTCTCTCTCTCTCTCTCTCTCTCTCTTTCTCTCAACAGTACGTTACCTCCATCCTTACCTACTCTTACCCTCTACTGGAGGAGAGAGAGAGTAGAGACCAGAGAGAGACAAGAGAGAGAGAGAGGAGATGGAGACGAGAAGAGAGAGAGAGAGAGAGAGAGAGAGAGAGAGAGAGAGAGAGAGGAGAGAGAGTGGTGGGGTGATGGGTAGAGTAGGGAAGGATGGAGGTACGTACTTTTGAGAGAGAGAGAGAGAGAGAGAGAGAGAGAGAGAGAGAGAGAGAGAGAGAGAGAGAGAGAGAGAGAGAGAGAGAGAGAGAGAGAGAGAGAGAGAGAGAGAGAGAGAGAGAGAGAGAGAGAGAGAGAGAGAGAGAGAGAGAGAGAGAGGAGAGAGAGAGAAGAGAGAGGAGAGAGAGAGAGGAGGAGAGAGAATGAGAGAGGAGAGGAGAGAGAGAGAGGAGCGCTTGTTACCTTTGAAACTTTGTAATACTGAGGGGAGAGAAAATATTTAGAACGTAACATTTGTAGTACTGAACATGAACAGAAGTCAGATGTTTGATATAAAAACTGGTTTGACACAAGTTACTACAAAACATTATTACAGTTAACACGATTAAATCCAACTTTACAACTTACTAACTACTTGCAAAATAGAGAAAAATGTCTTGAAAATAGATCAAATAGATATAATAATAGGCAAATAGCTTACTAACTACTTGCAAAATAGAGAAAAATGTCTTGAAAATAGATCAAATAGATATAATAATAGGCAAATAGCTTACTAACTACTTGCAAAATAGAGAAAAATGTCTTGAAAATAGATCAAATAGATATAATAATAGGCAAATAGCTTACTAACTACTTGGCAATATAAAAATAACGTTAAAATGGGTTGAATAAATATAAGGACAGAAACATGAAAGCTACATTAGGTCAAAAATTCAACTTAGAAATTAACATCAAAATATAAATAAATAAAAAACTGTCGTGAAAAAAGCTTAAATAAATATAATAATAGAATAAAAGAAACATTTAACTAAAAAATCACCTTACAGCCTAACAAAAAAATAAAAATATATAGAAATGTCTTGAAAATAGCTAAAAAAATTATAATAAAAAGAAAGATCTACATTTAACAAAAAAAATCAGCTTATAATCTTACATAAGACTAAAAATATATATAAAACTGTCTTGAAAAAAGCTAAAATATATATACAGACAAAATTTAACTAAACATTTAACAAATAAAATCAGCTTATAGCCTTACATAAGACTAAAAATATATATAAAACTGTCTTGAAAAAAGCTAAAATATATATACAGACAAAATTTAACTAAACATTTAACAAAAAAAATCAGCTTATAACCTTACATAAGAATAAAAATATATATAAAACTGTCTTGAAAAAAGCTAAAATATATATAAAGACAAAATAAAAGTAACATATAACAAAAAATTACCTTACAACTTAACGCTATAATATAAATAAATATAAAAATGTCTTGAAAATAGATCAAGTAATATAATAAAAAGAATAAAAGTAACAGTAAATATAATAAACAGCTTATAGCCTAACATACATATATAAAAAAATATAAAAATGTCTTGAAAAAAGGTAAAATGTATATAAAGACAAAATTTAACTAAACATTTAACAAAAGATTACCTTACAACTTAACATTAAAATATAAATAAATATAAAAATGTCTTGAAAAAAGGTAAAATATATATAAAGACAAAATTTAACTAACATTTAACAAAAGATTACCTTACAACTTAACATTAAAATATAAATAAATATAAAAATGTCTTGAAAAAAGGTAAAATATATATAAAGACAAAATTTAACTAAACATTTAACAAAAGATTACCTTACAACTTAACATTAAAATATAAATAAATATAAAAATGTCTTGAAAAAAGGTAAAATATATATAAAGACAAAATTTAACTAAACATTTAACAAAAGATTACCTTACAACTTAACATTAAAATATAAATAAATATAAAAATGTCTTGAAAAAAGGTAAAATATATATAAAGACAAAATTTAACTAAACATTTAACAAAAGATTACCTTACAACTTAACATTAAAATATAAATAAATATAAAAATGTCTTGAAAAAAGCTAAAAAATATATATAAAGCCAAAATAAAAGTAAAATTTAACAAAAAATTACCTTACAACTTAACGCTAAAATATAAATGAATATAAAAATGTCTTGAAAATAGATCAAGTAATATAATAAAAAGAATAAAAGTAACAGTAAATAAAATAAACAGCTACCTACATATATAAAAAAATTAAAAAATGTCTTTAAAATAGATCAAGACGTAATATAATAAAAAGAATATAAGTCACAGTAAATAAAATAAACAGCTTATAACCTAACATACAAATATAAAAAAAAAAAAAAAAGGTCTTGAAAAAAGCTAAAAAATATATACAGACAAAATAAA
>JACEEZ010007778.1:0-2500 GCA_016584305.1 Chionoecetes opilio | reverse complement strand
CAGGATATAATATTTGTCCGCCCCTGTGGCGCAATCGGTTAGCGCACGGTATTTATATGACAGTGGTCGCTGCGAAGCCATGCCGAGGTTGTGAGTTCGAGCCTCACCAGGGGCACGTTGGTTTTGAGAAAAGAAGAGAAAGGGGAGATTTTATAGCAGTGTATAGCAGTAGTAGTAATAGTAGTAGTAGTAGTAGTAGTAGTGGTAGTAGTAGTAGTAGTGGTAGTAGTAGTAGTAGTAATAGTAGTAGTAATAGTAGTTGTAATAGTAGTGGTTGTAGTAGTAGTAGTAGTAGTAATAGTAGTAGTAATAGTAGTAGTAATAGTAGTAGTAGTAGTAGTAGAAGTAGTAGTAGTAGTATCAATGGGTCTGGAAAAAATGGATAGAAATGATCTGTTTGTGTGGGACGACAGAAGTACAAGAGGTCATGAGAAGAAATTGAAAAGGACAACATGCAAGAGGGATATAACAAAATACAGCTTCCCGTATAGAAGCCTAGAAGCCTGGAACAACCTTGATGCAAAAGTGATTCATGCAAGAACTATTCAGGACTTCAAAGGCAAACTGGATAATAGTAGATTTGGAGACGGGACAGTACGAGCATAGCTATTTTCCTGTATGTTACAACTAGGTAAATACAACTAGGTAAATACAACTAGGTAAATACAACTAGGTAAATACAGGCACACACACACACACACACAGGCAGTATATTTCGTGATGTCTCTTTTTCCCCGTATAATCAGATGCACTGAGAATCTGTGTGTGTGTGTGTGTGTGTGTGTGTGTGTGGTGTGTGTGTGTGTGTGTGTGTGTGTGAGTCAGATCAGATTTTGGTTTTATAGCGAAACGCGAACAAAAGGAGGAGTGATGGAGGAGGAGGAAGAGGAGGAGGAGGAGGAGGAAGGAGTGGATGGAGGAGGAGGAGAGGAGGAAGGAGGAGGAGAGGAGGTAGGGAGGAGGAAAGATTGAGTAGAAAAATTGTGAAGATGAAAATATATGAGACAGAGTATTGTTGTAGACGGCATTTCCCTCTCTCTCTCTCTCTCTCTCTCTCTCTCTCTCTCTCTCTCTCTCTCTCTCTCTCCTCTCTCTCTCTCTCTCTCTCTCTCTCTCTCTCTCTCTCCTCTCTATCTCTCTCTCTGTCTCTCTCCTCTCCTCTCTCTCCTCTCTCTCTCCTCTCCCCTCTCTCCTCTCTCTCCTCTCTCCTCGAACATAAGACATTTTCTCTCACGTTTAAAATTTTCACTCCATAGATATATTTTTTTTAGATAATTTTTTTTCCCTTCAAAACAATGGGAGGAATCATCACTTGCTTGCCCATTGTTGCAGAGGCGATCATAATGCCTTTACACAACACACACACACACACCACAACACACACACACCACACACACACACACACACACACACACCACACACACACACACACACACACACACACACACACACATTGCACACACACACACACATGCCACACACCACACACACACACACACACACAACACACACAACACACACACACACACACAACACCACACACCACACACACACACACACACACACACACACACACACACACACCACACACACACACACACACAGGCGCACGTAAAGAAGTTATGACATGAGAAGGTCAACAGATGATGCATAAAAAGGCCATGAAAGGGTAAATAAGATGTATTGAGAGAGAGAGAGAGAGAGAGAGAGAGAGAGAGAGAGAGAGAGAGAGAGAGAGAGAGAGAGAGAGGAGAGAGAGAGAGAGGCTATAAAAGATATCTACAAAAACGATCAAAAACAAGAATATTAAAGAAGAAAAAGAGGGAAAAAAAAATACTGAATAATAAAATAATAGAAAAAAATAACAGAAAGAAACATTAAAGGCAAAAAATAGACAAAAAAAAGAATATTAATAGAAAAAAAAGATATTTCAATAATAATTAAAAAAGAAAAGACGAATAAAAACGAAATAAATAATAAAAAAAAGACGAAAAAAAGTACAATAAATAAAAATGATCGAAAAAAAGGAAAAATAGACGAAAAAAGGAATATTAACAAAAAAAATTCTGATAAAAAAAAATATGTATGAAGAATAGAAAAAATAAAATAAGTGGAAAATAAAAAATAAAAATAAAAATGAAAAATAGAAAAATAATAAGAAGACAAAATAAATGGAGTACAATAAGTAATATAATAGAAAAAAAACCAATAAAATTCAACCCTCCTTAAGTAGAGTTTGAAGTAGTTGGATTATCTTAACATAAAATGAATATGAAAAAAAAGACATAAAAGGAATATTAATAGAAAAAAAAGATATTCCAATAAATCAAAGAAAAAGACGATAAAATAAAATAATTAAAGAAAAAAAGAAAAAAATAAGAAAGAAAAGAAAAAAAAAATATACGCAAAAAAAGTCTTTATTAATAGAAAAAAAGACAAAAATTCCAATATTATTTAAAAAAGAAAAAGATGATAATTTTTTTTTTATAATAAAATGAGT
>JACEEZ010007776.1:225000-227500 GCA_016584305.1 Chionoecetes opilio | reverse complement strand
CCCTCCTCCTCCTCCTCCCCTCCTGTCCCAACTGAAAAGAAGGGGGAAATAGCTCAGGCCGAACTGGGAACCATAAAAAAAAGTCACGCCCTTTCCCACGCGCCAAAGGGAAAAGGGCAAGGTCAGGCAGGGTCGGAAAGGTCAGTAAAGGGTCAAAAAGGTCACAGGGTCAAAACTCCCCCTTAAACCTCTTTTTATCAGTAAAAAAGATATGAAATTATAATTTTTTTTAGTTTTTTGCTGTGTTATTATCTTTTTTTGGGGGGGGAGGGGGGGGGGGGGGGGAGGGAGGGGGGTGGGCGAGGGGGGGGGAGGGGAAAAGGGGTAGGGGAAGGAAGGGGGGGTGGGAAGGGGAATGGGGGAAAGGGGAAGGGGGAAAAAAGGGGAAAGAGGGAAGGAAGGGGAAAGGGGAAGGGGGAGGGAAGGGAAAGGGATAGGAAGGGGGGGGGGGGGGGGGGGGGGGGGGGGGGGGGGGGGGGGGGGGAAAAAAAAAAAAAAAAGGGGGGGGTTTTTTTTTTTTTTTTTTTCCGGGGATTATTATTTTTTTATTTGTGTGTGTACGTGCGTGTGGTGTGTGTGTGGGTTGGGTGTGTTTGTGTGTGTGCGTGTGCGTGTGTGGTGTGTCTGTCTGGGGTTGTGTCGGTGTGTGGGGTGTTGTGTGTTGTGTGTGTTGTGTGTACGTGCGTGGGGTGTGTGTGTGTGTGTGTGGGTGTGTGTGTGTGTGTGGGGGGTGGGGGGGGGGTTTTTGTGTGCGGGGTTTTTTTTGGGGTGTGTGTGTGTGTGTTCGGTGGTGTGTGTAGTGTGTTGTGTGTGGGTGTGGGTGTGTGTGTGTGGGGTGGGTTGTGTGGTGTGGGTGTGTGGTGTGTTCGTGTGTGTGTGTGTGACTGTGTTGTATGTGACTGTGTGGGGTGTGGGTGTGGGGGGTGTGTGGTGTGGGTGTGTGTGTTGTGTGGGTGTGAGTGTGGTGGTGTGTGTGTGTGTGTGTGTGTGTGTGTTGTGTGTGTGTGTGTGTGAAAGAATTATCTGCAGTAATTCGTTTGATCTAGTCTTTTGTTTTTCCTCCTTTGTTCTCTCTCTTTCTCTTTCTCTTATTTTTTCTCCTCTCTCTTTCTCTCTCAATTATACTTCTTCCTCCTCTTCCTCCTCCTCTTCCTCTTCCTCTTCTTCCCCTCCTCCTCCTCCTCCTCCTCCTCCTCAACTTTAAATCTCGTTACCCCTCTCAAAAAATAACCATTACAAATTCTCTTCATCGTTAATGGTCAAAGCAAGAAATTTATCTGTCATTTATTGCTTCTTCGATTTAGTACACAAATTCTTTCTCAATGTTCCTATCCAGTCGTGTTTGTTTTGTTCGTATCTTATACCCCTTTACAACTTCCCACCTTTTCCTCTCTCTTCTCTTTCTGCCTTTCTCTTCTCTTCTTCTCTCTCTCTCTTCTTCTTCTACTCTTCTCTCTCTCTCGCTCCCTCTCTTCTCTCTCTTCCCCCTTTCCCCCTCTCTCTCTTCTGTTTCATCTTCCTCTCTCTCTCTCTCTCTTCCCCTCTCTCCTCTCTCCTCTCCTCTCTCTCTCTCTCTCTCTCTCTCTCTCTCATCTGTTCATTTCTATCTCTAAAATCATTTTCCTCCTCTCTTCTCTAATTCATGGTTTTATCTTCTGTCTTTCTTAAATTTTTAACATGTTTTTTCTCATTTTTCCTCTTCTTTTTTTCTCTAATCATATTTGTGATTCTCCTCCTTTTCTTTTCCCCTCCTCTCCTCCTTTTCCCTCCCTTGCCTCATCTTGTCTTTTTCCTCATTTCCCTCTCCTCCCCTTCTTTTCTCTTCCTTCCTTCTCTCCTTCTCCCCCTCCCTCTCTCTTCTCTCTCTTCTCCTCTCTCCTTTCCCCCTTTCCCCTCTCTCGTTCTTCTCTCTCTCTTCTCGCTCCTCCTTCCTCTCTCTTCTCTCTCTCTCCTCTTCTTTTCTCTTCTCTCTCCCCCTCTTCTCCCCTCTCCTCCCCTTCTCTCTCTCTCTCTCTCCCCTTTTCTTCTTCTTTTCTTTTTTTCCCTTCTCTCTAATTCAGGGTTTTTTTCCCCTCCTCTCTCCTTAATTCTTTGTTTTTCCTTTTTCTTCTCTCTCTTCTTTAATTCATTTTTTTCCCCTATTTTCTCTTTCTCTCTTTTCTATGTCTGATTTTTCTCTCTCCCCCTCTCTCTCTCTCTCTCTCTCCCTCTTTTCTCTCTCCCCCCCCCTTTCTCTCCCCCCTTTTTTCCTCTCTTCTCTCTCTCCCCCTTTCCTTCTCCTCTCTCCTCCCCTTTCCCTCTCTCTCCCTCTTCTTTCCTCTCCTCTCTTTCTCTCTCTAATTTTAGGGAAAGACTGACTTAAACAGAAATGATTGACAAAAAACCAACAAAATAAAATGGCCTCTTAATAATGGTCAGTCTCATAGGAAGGTAAACCATAAGGGGCCCATAAAGTTTAGTCATGAATTCGAGAGTCTCCCCCAATCTCACCCAGCATTTT